>PISX010025222.1:0-26491 GCA_004024625.1 Mellivora capensis
AAGTCAAGCAGAGAGAGTCAATTATCATATGGTTTCACTTATTTGTGGAGCATAACAACACGGAGGACATGGGGAGATGGAGAGGAGAAGGGAGTTGAGGGAAATTGGGGGGGAGATGAACCATGAGAGACTATGGACTCTGAAAAACAACCTGAGGGTTTTGAAGGGGCGGGGGGTGGGAGGTTGGGGGAGCCAGGTGTTGGGTATTGTCGAGGGCATGCATTGCATGGAGCACTGGGTGTGGTGTAAAACTATGAACTCTGTTAGCTGAAAAGAAATAAAAAAAAAATAGTGCTTATTCAGAAAAAAAAATACCAAAATGCATGTGTCATTTATTATCTTGCATAGTTACAAACTTACTCGTTTGGAGAGGTCCTCCAGTCATCCTATCAATGAAGTCATTTTTCTAAATAGACATCTTTGAATATTTTTCAAACCAGTGTGTATACTTTTCTGTCATTCCTGCTCTTGACATTTTAGATAACTCCATAAAGACTAAAAGAGACAAGATTTCAGGACATCTTTGGAGATTAAGGATAACACCTGATGTTTTTTGTGTGTATTCACTTGGGAATATCCATTGAGACATGAATAAGGTTAAAATACCAATTGCTCAGCATGTCCCTAGGACAAAAGGTTAGACATGAGTTCTGATAATTTGTATCGCTGTTTTAATAGTTGAGTTAAAGTTCAATCCAGAGGGTAAATAAATATATTTATTCAGACTTTTTAGTACTATGTCTTCATGTATAAGTTCTTTCTATATTTTGGATATTAACCCCTTTTTGTATATATAATTTGCAAATATCTTCTTCCAAAAGGAATATTGCCTTTTTGTATTCTTGATGGTTTCTTTCACTATGCATTAAAAAAACAACAACAACAACAACCAAACAACAACAACAAAAACTCCTATAGTTCCAAGGGTTTAATGTGGGTCTTTGATTCTCTTGTCAGAAAAGTCATATCTAGAAATGTGTTTCTATGGCTGATGTCAAGCCAGTCATTTCCTTTTTGAGAAATTTTTGAGAATATCTATTTTGTGTTTATATTTGTTTACAGTGTAGAAATTGTTCAGTTTAACTCTTTTCCATTAAGCTGTCCAGTTTTCACAGCACCATTTACTGAAGAGACTGTCCTTTCTCTCATTGTACATTCTATCCGCTTTTTCTGTAGCCTTATTGACTACATATAAGTGGGTTTATTCTTGAGTTATTTTATTGTATTTCTATATGTATCAGCTTCTGTGCCAGCACCACATGCTCTTTATCATTATTATTAGTATTATTCAATTTAGCTTTGTAATAGCTTGAAATCTGGGATTGTGATACCTCCAGCTTTGTTCTTTTTTTCAAGATGGTCTTAGATCTTGGGTTACCATTCTGTTTTAATTATTATTGCTTTATATTTAATTTTCAAAATAAAAACACTGAGTCTTCCTATCTTATTATTTTTCAAATAATTTTGGCACATGAACATTCCTCTATTTTGTTAATATGTTGAATTATATATATTTGCTTTCATATGTTGAGCAATCCTTGCATTCCAGGATTAAATCCAACTTGGTCATAGTGTACAACCTTTTCCATGTACTGATAAATTCTGAGTGCCAGTATTTTATGAAAACTTACATAAAGACTGATACTCAGACCAATATTATTTCTGGCTTTGGTATCAGGACAATGTTCACCTTTTGGAATGAGTTAATATATATCCTCTTCTCTTCTGATTTTTGGAGGATTTTGAAAAGAATCGGTGTGTATTTGTTTTTGTACACTTGGGAAAATTAACCAGTGAAATCATTTAGCTCAAGGACTTTCTTAGTTGAATGTATTTAATTATGTATTCAATCTCCTTACTGGTTATATAGGTCAATTCAAATTTTATATTTCTTCGTGACTCAGTCTTGATAGTGTGCTCGTTTCTACCAATTTGTCCATTTGTTCTTGGTTATCCAACATGTTAATGTATGTTTATTCATATTGTTTCATATTTTTATATCTACAAAATTTGCAATAATGTACCCACTCTCATTGCTTATATTGGTTATATTATTTTGAGCTTTCTTCTTTTATTTTTTTTCTTAGTTCATATTGATAAAGTTTTGTCAATTTTCAACGAATTCTGCTTTAGTTTTGATGTTTTTCTTTTATTCTTTTTCTATTCTATCTTTAGTTATCTCTGGTCTAATCTTTATTATTGCTTCACGTTCATTAGCTTTAGATTTAACTTTTTTTTTCCCTTTTTCTAGTTGATTAAGTTACAAGACTCACTTATTGATTTGAGAAATTTCTTTTTTAAAATACTTCATTCATTTATTTGACAGAAAGACAGCCACTGAGGGAACACAAGCAGGGGGAGTGGGAGAGAGAGAAGCAGGCTTCCTGCCAAGCAGGGAGCCTGATGTGGGGCTCTATCTCAGCACCCTGGGATCTTGACCTGAGCCTAAGGCAGATGCTTAAGGACTAAGCCACCCAGGTGACCCAAGAACTTTTTTAAAAAAATTAAATATTTACTGCAATTTTAGCTTCCTTAATACTGGTTTATCTGAACTTCACAGGTTTCAGTATCTTTATTTCTGCTTTCATATGCCTCAAGTTGTTTTTTTTTTTTAATATCCATTGTGATTCCTTAAGCCCTTTATTTTATAGTGTATTTCTTAATATCCATATAATTGAGTTCTAGTTTTTTCTGTTATTCATTGCTAAGATTCATTACATTTTTATCAGAAAATATATTTTATATGTTTCAATATTTTAATGCTTATTATAACTTATTTCCTGGCCTAATATATGTTCAATCCTGGGGACTGATCCATATGGATTAAGAAAATTGCATATTCAGATATTATTTAAGGAAATGTTTTGTGTATATCTGTTGAAGCTCTTAGTTTATAATGTTTTAAAGGCCCCCCTTTTCTTAAATTTAACTGTCTGGTTGTTCAATCTAGTATTGAAAAAGCAATACTGGGTGCCTGGGTGGCTCAGTGAGTTAAGCCTCTGCCTTCACCTCAAGTCATGATCCCAAAATCCTGGGATCTACTCCTGTATCAGGCTCCCTGGTCAGCAGGGACCCTGCTTCCCCTCCCCCCATATGCCTCTCTGGCTGCTTGTGATCTCTCTCTCCCTCTGTCACATAAATAAATAAAAACAATCTTTAAAAAAAGAAAAAAATATACTGAAGTTTCCAACTATTACTGTAAAATGGTCTCCAACTAGTTTTCTATTTAGTTTTTTCAACATTTGCTTCCCATGTTTTAGGAATTTGATATTTGGTGCACATGTGCTTATGATTATTATATTTTCCTGGTTCACATTCAACTACAAATAATATATAAGGTCTATTTATCTCTTATGAATAATTTTTGACTTAAAGTCCACTTTGCTCACGTTAATGTAACTCCATATTCTTCTATCTATGCTTTGCATGGATTATATAGTTTTTCACAACTTTTCATTTTCATAATATTGAGCCTTTATAAATATAAATTGAATGTCTTGTAATATATATATATATATATATATATATATATATATATATATATATATATTCCATTCTAACAATGTGTGGCAAAACTGGGATATTTAATCCACTATCCTTTACAGTAATAACTGATGACTATGAAATCTATTTTGCCATTTGTTTTCTGCATGTCTTATGATTTATTTGTCTTAATTCCCCCAGCAATGATTTTGTGTGTGTGTGTGTGTGTGTGTGTGTGTAATTGAATTTATTTTTTAGTGGCATGCTCAAATTCCATTTCATTCCCTTTTGTATACAGAGATTTTCTTTAAGGTTATAATAGGGATTACATATTATATATTAAAGATTTAAAATTTCTATTTGAATTGTTACTTTTTTCATTTTCAAATATTTATTTAAATTCTAGATAGTTAACATATAGGGTAATATTGGTTTCAGGAGTAGACTTTAGTGATTCATCTCTTACTTATATCACCTACTGCCCATCACAAGTGTCCTCCTTTATTCCCATAATCCATTTAACCCATCCCCCACCCACCTCTCTCCATCAGCCCTTAGTTTGTTAACTATAGGTAAGAGTATTTTATGGTTTGCTTCCATCTCTTTTTTTCCCCTTCCCCTATATTCATCTGTTCTGTTTCTAAATTTAATGACATGTATATCAACTCTATTAGTATACATAATTCTTCCTCATTTTAGGTATTAATGTCACAAATTAATTTTTTACATTTCATGTACAGGCTAATGTTATTCTTATGCATTTGTCTTCTAATTTATTTAGGATATTAAAATTAAGTTTACAAATCTGTATTTCAATATTATTTTATTTCAACCTAAAGGTATCCTTTTGACATTTCCTGTAAGACAGGTACAGTAATAATAAGCTTTCACTACATTTATGTACCAGAAAATGTCTTAATGTCTTTCTTTCTTTTTAGAAGGAAATTTTCCAGTTAAAATATTTTCAGTTAACAAATTTTCATCTATCATCGCTTTGAATATATCTTTCACTGTGTTCAGTTCTCAAATTCTGCTGAGAACTCAAGATAACCTTACGACACGCTCTTGTACATGGCAAGTTACTTATTTCTTACTGCTCTCAGTATTTTTATCTCATATATTTTTTTAAAGATTTTATTTATTATTTGTCAGAGAGAGAGAGAGCGCACAGGCAGACAGGGTGGCAGGCAGAGGCAGATGGAGAAGTAGGCTCCCTGCCGAGCAAGGAGCCCGATGTGGGACTCGATCCCAGGACGCTGGGATCATGACCTGAGCCGAAGGCAGCCGCTTAACCAACTGAGACACCCAGGCGTCCCTTTTATCTTATATTTTGAGTTTGTTTCTTTTTATGGATCTTTTTGAGGGTATCCTACTTGGAGTTTGTTAAGTATCTTGGATTGTATATTCATGTTTTTCATCAATATTGAGATTTAGCTTTTTTTTTTAATTCAAATGATCTCTCCACCTCTTTCATTTTAATCTCCTTCTGGGACTCCTACCATTCATATATTGTTCCATTTAATGAAGTTATTGTTATATCATTGGCTATCTTCACATTTCCTCATTTACTTGTCTTTTTGTTCCTCAGATTCTACAAATATGGCCCTGACTTATTTTCATTAGTGCATTTATTCTGAGTGTTCAAAAGTTCCTTTGCATCTTCCTAGTAACTTTTTCACTGTAGTTTTTGTAGTTTTCAACTTTTAGAACTTCTGATTGCCTTTTTGCTTGTTTTGTTTGTTTGTTTGTTTGTTTGTTTTAGAAATCACATCTCTTTAGTGACATTCTCATTTTATTTATAGGGCATTTTCAACAAAATTCCTTAACCTATCTGTGTTATATTTATTTATTTGATACCAGTAAAGTCAGTTTAAACTTTTTTTGTCTGGCAATTCTTAACTCTGTGTTTCTGTAGGGACAGTCTCTGTCAAAGTATGTTGTTTCAACATATGGACTAGGTTTTTCTACTTTGTAAGCCTTGTGATTTGTTGTTGTTGTTTTTGCTGTTATTATAAAAAAATAGGCATTAGAAATTTAAAAAATCTCTCTCAGTTTATGCAGACTTCTTATATCCATTATTACAGTATCAGGCAAGTAGTTTTACTGCCTTTAATCTTCTGTGCTCTGCCAATTCATTCAACCTCAGCCCATGACCTTGGCAGCTACTGAACATTTAAAGTCTTTGTAACATTGATCTTTTAAGAATATTTTATAGTTGGGAGTTGCACAGTTTATAGTGTTTTCAGATTGGCTTCCTTCACTTAATAATATGTATAGGAATTTACTATAAGCTTTATTGATAACTTATATCTCTTTATCAATGAATAATAACCCATTGTTTGTATACACCACAGTTTATCAGTTAACCAAAGGAAGAACAACTTTATGGCTTCCAAATTTTTAAATTATTGATAAAATTGCTATGAACACCCACATGTAAATTTCTGTGTGGACTTGTTTGAAGGTTTTGTGGACTGATGGATTGTATAATTAAGATAAGTTCAGTTTATTATGAAACTGCCAAACTATCTTCCAAAGTGGTCATGTCATTTTGCAACCCTGACAGCAACAAATGACCACGTGTTGTGCCACATCTTCACCAACATTTAGTCTTGCTGTTGCCTGGACATCAACCATTAAAATAGGGATGTAGTAATATTTATGTTTAATTTGCATGTAGTGATGACATATAATGTGAAGAATTGTTTTATATGCTTATTTGTCATCTGTCTTCTTTAGTACAGGTCTATTATGGGACTCAGTCTATTAATTATTTTCTTCATTGTTGATTTCAAGAGTTCTTTGTATATTTAGAAAACTTTTTTTTTTTTTATCACATGGATCTTTTAAAAAGATATCCTTTTTTCAAGATTTTCTGGGACTGGAACTTGCAGTTCATTTTTGAGGTTTTTTTTCTTTCTTTCATAGATCAAAGTATTTTAACTTTAATAAACTGTAGGTTGTCAGTTTTTGTTAGTAACTTATGCCTTGGAACCTATGGCTGTCTCAGTCAGTGAAGTGCATGACACTTGATCTCAGGGGTGTAAGTTTAAGCCCCATGTTGAGTGTAGAGATTTATTTTAAAAAATTATTGAATTTTATTTTTTCAGTGATCCAAGATTCATTGTTTATGCACCACACCAAGTGCTCAATGCAATACATGCCCTCCTTAATACCCACCACGAGGCTAACACATCCCCCTACCCTCCTTCCTCTTCAAAACCCTCGTTTTGTTTCTCAGAGTCCACAGTCGGTTCATCTTCCCATGCCAATTTCCCCCAATTCACTTTTCCTTTCCTTCTCCTAATGTCCTCCATGTTCTTCCCTATGTTCCATAAAGAAGTGAAACCATATGATAATTGACTCACTCTGCTTGACTTATTTCACTCAGTATAATCTCCTCTGGTCCTGTCCATGTTGATATAAAAGATGGGTATTAATCCTTTCTGATGGAGGCATAATATTCCATAGTATATATGGACCATATCTTCTTTATCCATCTGACTGTTGAAGGGTATCTTGGCTCTTTCCACAATTTGTCGATTGTGGCCATTGCTGCTATGAACATTGGTGTACATATGGTCTTAATACCCACTACATATGTAGTGGGTATTACACTACATCTTTACACTACATCTGTATCTTTAGACTAAATATCCAACAGTGCAATTGCAGGATCATAAGGTATCTCTATTATTAATTTCTTATGGAATCTCCATACTCTTTGAAGTATGGGATAGGAGAAATATTCCTCACTTACATAAAATTTATGAAAAACCCAATTCAAATATCATTCACAATCGGGAAAAGCTGACAGACTTCCCTTTGGGATCTGGAACATGACAAGGATGCCCAATCTCGCCAAGGTTGGTCAACATAGTACTAGAAGTCCTGGCAACAACAATCAGAAAACAAAAAGAAAAAATAAAAGTTATTCAAGATGGGAGAAAAGATGTCAAATTCTCTCCTTCACAGATGGCATAATACTTTATATGGAAAACCCAAAAGACTCCATCCCCAAAACTAGAACTCATGCAGCAATTCAGTAATATGGGAGGGTACAAAATCAATCCACAGAAATCATTTGTTTTCTTATGCACTAACAATGAAACTATAGAAATGGAAATTAGAGAACCAATTCCATTTACTATAGCACCAAGAACCATAAGATACCTTGGAATAAACCTAATCAAAGAGGTAAAGGAACTGTACTGGAGGAACTACAGAACACTCATGAAAGAAACTGAAGAAGACACAAAAAGATGCAAAAACCTGGAGTCTGGTTAAAAGCACTCAGAAAGAGCAAAAGATCTTAAGGGGAAACTGATGGAATCATGCAATTATGGGCACTAGCTTAAGCCCAGGGACCCAAGGAGGTCACCACCAGTGCCCTGCCAGAGAAAGTGTGGTGAAGCATCCAGTCCATGGTCCCTGAGCTGCCAGTCTGTGTGAGAGAGCCTGGGTGCACACCAGCCTGCACTCTCTAGAATCATATCCTTTTGCACTCTGCACCCATGCTGCACACCTACAGTATGAGTCATACTCCACACCCTCCTCTGAGAGAGGTCTGTGTAGGATCTAGTCAGTGCTCACTAGGACCAGTGAAAGTCTGAACACTCCCAGCCTTGGAGGGGGGAGGCGTGAAAATCTCAGTGAACCTTCTCTGTTTGAGATCTTTCAGGTGGTCTGCACCTTCCCAGACAACAATCCCAGCAAAGGCACTCACTGGAAGCGGGTCTCCGAAACAATATTCTCAAGGTTTTTATAGCACCAGTGTACAGAGACAAAAGGTAGCTCCTGTGACACATGAGACAGTGACTGGAGACATGCTCTGCCTGTGGGAGGTGGAAGAGAGAAAGTCTATGTACTCGGAACACCCAGAGGGGAACAGACTGAGGCTACTCTGTGAGACGGAAGTCTGGGTGAAAACTGCTTTCTACTAAACCTCTAAAGAACCACTAAAAGTCACCACAGAAAAAACAAACAAACAAACAAACAAAAACAAACAACAACAACAAACAAACAAACAAAAAACAACCTCCAGAGAACAAAAGCCTGAAAAAATAGTTTCCTCAAAACCCAGCCCCTTGGTAAGTGTCAGGAGGACTCAACCCAAGCAAGGCAACCCACGGAATGGGAGAAGATATTTACAAATGATAGTACAGACAAAAGGTTGATATCCAGGATCTATAAAGAACTTCTCAAACTCAACACACACAAAACAGATAATCATGTCAAAAAATGGGCAGAAGTCATGAACAGACACTTCTCTAAAGAAGACATACAAATGGCTTTCAGACACGTGAAAAAATGTTCATCATCACTAGCCATCAGGGAGATTCAAATTAAAACCACATTGAGATACCACCTCACACCAGTTAGAATGGCCAAAATTAGCAAGACAGGAAACAACGTGTTTTGGAGAGGATGTGGAGAAAGGGGAACCGTCTTGCACTGTTGGTGGGAATGCAAGTTGGTGCAGCCACTCTGGAACGGTGTGGAGATTCCTCAAGAAATTAAAAATAGAGCTTCCCTATGATCCTGCAATTGCACTACTGGGTATTTACCCCAAAGATACAGATGTAGTGAAAAGAAGGGCCATCTGTACCCCAATGTTTATAGCAGCAATGGCCACGGTCTCCAAAGTGTGGAAAAAACCAAGATGCCCTTCCATGGACGAATGGATAAGGAAGATGTGGTCCATATACACTATGGAGTATTATGCCTCCACTAGAAAGGATGAATATGAATACCCAACTTTTGTAGCAACATGGACGGGACTGGAAGAGATTATGCTGAGTGAAATAAGTCAAGGAGAGAGATTCAATTATCATATGGTTTCACTTATTTGTGTAGCATGACAAATAACATGGAGGACATGAGGAGATGGAGAGGAGAAGGGAGTTGAGGGAAATTGGAAGGCGTGGTGAACCATGAGAGACTATGGACTCTGAAAAACAACCTGAGGGATTTTGAAGGGGCTGGGGGTGGGAGGTCAGTGGGGCCTTGTGGTGGGTTTTTGGGAGGTGACGTATTGCATGGAGCACTGGGTGTGGTGCAAAAACAATGAATACTGTTACACTGAAAAGAAATAAAAATAAATTAAAAAAAAAAAGACTGCCTGAAAACCAACATGGCAGGCCCATCCCCAAGAAAGCCAGCCCCCCCAAAAAAAAGAAAAGAGAGGACAGCCAACACAGGGTCCCCATAAAACTGTAAAACCACAATATCAGGAGAAAAGAAGACATTAAGCTGCTGGTATTGCCCTAAAACCTGTATTTTTAATGGATACTACTTTTATTTTTAATTTGTTCCCACTATTCTCATTCTTTTTATTTTTTTAACCTTTTTGCCATTGCAACAAGAGGTTCAATACAACAAATTCCACAATAACCTTTTAACTTGAACTTTTTTGATACATATACCTGTGTTTTACTTTTGCTTTTTTAGTTGTTTTAATATTCATATAGAGATAAGCTTCAAGGTAATCCTCTTTTCTCAATCAATACTACACCTATATATAAAGGAGTTTTAATCCCCCTTTATCTAGGGAAAGTTGGGTCCTTTAACAAAGATATCAAGATACAACCAGGGAGAATCAAAATAACCTTACTCGCCAACACTGAGGATTTATAACCATCCTCCCATATTTTTCTTCTGCCAGTGTTTTCGTGTATTTGTTTTTGTTCTGATATTATTTAAATCTTGTACATGGGCTTCATTTTGGCTGGGTTCTTTTTTCTTGTCATTTACTTTTGTCAGTCTCTTTGTCCATTTTAATTTTTATACAATATAAATCTGAACATTAAGGCCCATCCTAGCTGTTTTGTTGTTGTTGTTGTTTCTTGTCTGTCTGTCTGTCTCTCTTTTTTTCTTTCTTCTTTATTTTTGGTGGAGACTCCTGATTACTCAGAAGTGTTCCAAGGTGCAACTTGCCTGGATCACGGTTGATATATTCACCTGCACATCCCCTCAGCCATCTCTTACCAAAATGACTAGAAGGAGGAAAGCCCAACAAAGGAAAAATTCAGAAACTGTACCCTCTCCACCAGAGCTATTGTATATGGACATAAACAGTATGTCAGAAAGGGAATTCAGGCTAACAATTATCCAGGCAATGGCTAGGTTGGAGAAAACCATTAATGACAAAATGGATTCAAATAGGGCAGAAGTGAAAGCCAACCAGCAAGGAGTTAAAAAATGCTATAAATGAGTTCTAATCTAATCTAAATTCTCTAACAGCTATGTTAACTGACACAGAAGATAGAATTGGTGATCTAGAGGACAAACTGATAGAGAAAAAGGATCGGGAGGAGGCCTGGAAGAAAGAGCTTAGAAGTCATGAAAACAGAATTAGGGAAATAAATGATGCCATGAAACATTACAATGTCAAATTATTGGAATCCCTGGGGAGGAGGAGAAAGAAAGAAGACTAGAGTATATAGTTGAAAAATTCTTCATTAAAATTTTTCCAATCTGGGGAAGGGAACCTGGATTCATGTACTAGACTCAGAAAGAACTCCCCTAAGATCATAGAATCTAGAAAGACCTCGAGACACCTGATTGTGAATCTGATGAATCATAGCAGCTAGGGGGAAGAGATTCCTTACTTATAGAGGAAGGCCCATCAGAATAATGTCAGACATTTCCAAAGAAACCTGGCAAGCCAGAAAGGGCTGACAAGATATTTTCAGAGCACTAAATGAAAATAACATGCAGCCAAGAATACTTTATCCAGCAAGGCTGACATTCAAAATGGATGGAGAGATAAAGAGAATTTAATACCAGCAAGTTTTATAAAATATTGTGACCACCAAGCCAGCACTACAAGAAATATTAAGGGGTATTCTATAAAAGAAGAAAGAAACCAAGACTCATAAAAGAGAAATTTGTAGAGACAACCTGTAGAAACAAAGACTTCACAGGCAACATGATGCCAATAAAAACATATCTCTCAATAATCACTCTCAACGTGAACAGCCTAAACTCTCCCCCAAAAATGGCACAGGGTTGCAGATTGGATAAAACGACATGGCTCGTCCATATGTTGTCTACAAGAGACCCGTTTGGAACCTAAGGATACATCCAGACTGAAAGTGATCAGATGGAGAAGCATCTTTCATGCCAATGGGCCTCAAAAGGAGGCTGGGGTAGCAATTCTCATATCAGATAAATTATATTTTAAAGAAAAGACTGTTGTCAGAGATAAAGAAGGACACTACATCATTCTTAAATGGTATATCCACCAAGAAGATTTAACAATTGTAAATATTTATGCCCCCAATACTGGAGCAGCTGATTACATGAGTCATATTGATATGAATACATTAAGAGTAGGGGATCTTAACATGCCACTCTCAGTAATAGACTGATCTTCCAATCAGAAAATCAAGAAAGAAACAAGAGAATTGAATGGCACATTGGACCAGATGGACATCATAGATATATATACAGAACATTCCACCCTAAAACAACAGAATACTTACTCTTCTCGAGTGCACGTGGAACTCTCTCCAGAACAGACCACATACTGGGTTACAAATCAGAACTCAACTGATACCAAAAGATTGAGATTATTCCCCACATATTCTCAGACCACAGTGCTTTGAGACTGGAACTCAGCCACAATAAAAACTTTGGAAGGAATTCAAACACCTGGAAGCTAAAGACCATCTTGCTAAAGGATGCTTGGATCAACCAGGAGATCAAATAAGAACTTCAACAGTTCATGGAAACCAATGAGAATGAAGACACTTGGCTCCAAAACCAATGGGATAAAGCAAAGGCATACGAGGAGGGAAATATACAGCCATCCCTCAGAAAAGCCTCCCTCAGAAAAATGGAAAAATCCAGAATCCACCGGCTGTCTTTATGCCTTAAGGAACTAAAGGATCAACAACAAATTAAGCCAACTCCACACATAAGAAGGGGAATAATCAAGATTTGAGCAGAGATCAATGAGATAGAATCTAGAGATACAGTGGAAATCATCAATAAAACTAGAAGATGGTTTTTTGAAAGAAACAATAAGATTGATAAACCACTGGTGAAAGTAATCCAAAAGAAAAGAGAGAGGACCCAAATTAATAAAATTATGACTAAAAGAGGGAGATTATGACTAACACCAAGGAAATAGAAACAATCATCAGAAATTATTACCAACAATTATATGCCAATAAATTAAGCAATGTACATGAAATGGGTGCATTCCTGGAAACCTATAAACTTCCAAAACTGAATCAGGAAGAAATTGACAACCTGAATGGACCAATATCTAGTAACAAGATTGAAACATTTATCAAAACCCACCACAAAAATCAAAAGTCCAGGACCTTCTGGGTCCTGGTTAAAAAGATTAGAGAAAAGTGAAAATGAACTTTGGGACTTCATCAAGATAAAAAGCTTCTGCACAGCAAAGGAGACAGTCAACAAAAGAAAAAGTCAACCCAGAGATTGGAGAAGATATTTGCAAATGACAGTACAAAGGGCTGATATCCAAGATCTATAAAGAACTCCTCAAACTGAACACAAAAAAATGTAAATCACGTCAAAAAATGAGCAGAAGACATGAGCAGACACTTCTCCGAAGAAGACACACAAATGACTAACAGACACATGAAAAATGTTCATCATCACTAGCTATTAGGCAGATTCAAATCAAAACCACATTGAGATAACACCGTACACCAGTTAGAATGGCCAAAATTAACAAGACAGTAAACAATATGTGATGGAGAGGATGTGGAGAAAGGAGAAGCCTCTTACACTGTTGGTGGGAATGCAAGTTGGTACAGCCACTTTGGAAAACTGTGGAGATTCCTCAAAAATGAAAAATAGAGCTACCCTATGACCCTGCAATTTCACTATTGGGCATTTACCCCAAAGATTCAGATGCAGTGAAAAGAAGAGCCATCTACCCCAATGTTTATAGCAGTAGTGGCCACAACTGCCAAATTGTGGAAAGAGCCAAAATTCCCTTCAACAGTTGAATGCATAAAGAAGATATGGTTAATATATACAATGGAATATTATGCTTCCATTAGAAGGGATGAATACTCAACTTTTGTATCAACATGGATGGGACTGGAAGATATTATGCTGAGTGAAATAAGTCAATCACAGAGAATAAATTATCATATGTTTTCACTTACTTGTGGAGCATAAGGACTAATATGAAGGACAGTAGGAGAAGGAAAGGAAAAGTGAATTGGAGGAAATCACAGTGGGGTTGAACTATGAAAGACTGTGGAGTCTGAGCAGCTATATGGAGCTTTTAGAAGGGATGGAGGTGGAGCGATGGGTGAGCCTGGTGGTGGGAATTAAGAAGAGCACGTGTTGCACGGAGCACTGGGTTTGGTGCCTAAGCAAGTAATCTTGCAACACTGAAAAAAATAAAATAATATTTAAAAAAAGAAAAATAATAAGAAATTGAACCAGTGATCAAAAATATTCTAAGAAACCAAAAGTCCAAAATCAAATGGATTCCCATAGTAATTCTACAAAAGGTATAAAGAAAAGACAATATCAGTTATTTTTCTAAATACCAATATTATAACAGTAGAAATAGAAGTTAAGGAATTGATTACATGTACAATTAGACCAAACACCATATTAACTAGGAATAAACCTAAATATAGAGATAAAACATCTGTATTCTAGTAACTACAGAACACTTATGAAAGAAATTGTGGAATACAGAAAGCATGGAAAAAAATCCCATGCTCATGGGTTGGAAGAATAAACATTCTTAAAATGTCTATGTTGCCCATTACAATCTACACATTCAATTCCACCCCTACCAAGAAAGCATTGTCATTTTTCTAGAAGATGAAACAAACAATTCTAAAATTTGTGTGGAACCAGAAAAGACCCTGAATGGCCAAAGAACTGTTGAAATAGAAAACCAAAGCTGGGCCATCACGTTGCCTGATTTTATGCTGTATTACAGAGCTGTGATGGGCAAGACAGCATGGAGTTGACACAAAGACAAACACGTAGATCATAGGAAAGAAGAGAGACCCAAGACATGGACCCTCAATTCTATGATCAATTAATATTCAACAAATCAGGAAAAAAATATCCAATGGAAAGAACAAAGTATCTTCAATAATTGGTGCTGGAAAAAATGGATAGCTATATATTGAAGAATGAAACTCGACCATTCTCTTACACCTTATACAAAGACAAATTCTAAATGGAGGAAAGACCTCACTATGAGACAGGAGGAACCTATCAATATCATGGAGGAAAACATAGGCAGTAACCTCTCTGACATTGTCCACAACAACTTCTTTTAGGACACAGCCCAAAGATAAGAGAAATGAAAGCAAAAATGAATTATTGCAACTTCAACAAGATTAAAAGCTTCTACACAGCAAGGGAAATAGTCAGCAAAACTGATAGGCAGCCCGTGTAATGGATGATGATACTTGCAAATTAAATTAGAGCTAAAGGACTGGTAGCCAAGATCGATAAATTCTTGTCAAGCTCAACACCCAAAAAATATAAGTCAAAAAAAATGGGCAGAAGACATGAACAGACACTTCTCCAAAGAAGACATACAAATGGCTAACAGATACATGAAAAAGAAGTTCAACATCACCCACCATCAGAGAAATTAAAATACAAATCCACACTGAGATACCACCCTACACCAGGTAGAAAGACAAATATTGACAAAACACAAAACAAATTTTGGAGAAGATGTGGAGAAAGGGGAACTCTCTTAAACTGTTGGTAGGAATATACTTTTGTACAGCTACTTTGGAAAAGAGTGTGTTGTTTCCTAAAAAGTTAAAATAGAGCTATTCTATCACCCAGTAATTGCCCTATTGGGTATTTCCCACAAAGATATAGATGTAGTGAGAAGATTCACATCTACAATGATGTTCATAGCAGCAATGTCCACAATAGCCAAACTGTGGAAGAAGCCAAGATGCCCTTCAACAGATGAATGATATAGAAGATGTGGTTCATATATACAATGGAATATTACTCATCATTATAGAGGATGCATACCCACCATTTGCACTGAGATGGATGGAACTGTAGGGGATTATGCTAAATGAAATAAGTCAAGCAGAGAAATACAATTATCATATAGTTTCCCTCATATGTTGAACATAAAGAATAATACAGAGGCTATTAGGGGGAAAGAAGGCAAAACAGAATGGGAGGTGGGAATCAGAGGGGCAAAGGAACCATGAGAGACTATGAACTCCAGGAAACAATCTGAGGGTTTAAGGGGGGAGGAGGTGGAGGAATGGTTTAGCCCCATGAATGATATTAAGGAGGGCATGTATTGAATGGAGCATTGGGTGTTACACCCAAATAATGAATCGTGGAACACTACATCAAAAACTAATGATGTATGGACATTGGGGACGGTGATATGGTGGGATATGGTGAGTGCTACAAAATGTGTAAGCCTGCTGATTCGCAGACCTGTACCCCTGAGGCAAATAATACATTATGTGTTAATAAAAATAATTAATAAATTATGTACTGTATGGTGACTAACATAACATAATAAAAAATAAAAAAGGTAATTTAAAAATTAAAAAGGGAGGTGAGAGAAGATGGTGGAAGTGTAGGGGACCCTCTTTCATCTGATCTCTTAATATATATTTTTTTAATTTTTAAAAATTTATTTATTTGTCAGAGAGGGAGAGAGAGTGAGCGAGCACAGGCAGACAGAGTGGCAGGCAGAGGCAGAGGGAGAAGCAGGCTCCCTGCCGAGCAAGGAGCCTGATGTGGGGCTCGATCCCAGGACACTGGGACCATGACCTGAGCTGAAGGCAGTCGCTTAACCAACTGAGCCACCCAGGCGTCCCTCATCTGATCTCTTGAATTTGGCTGGATATATATCAAACAAAACAAAATAAAACAAACAAACAAACAAACAAACACTCAGATTTCAGCCTGAGATCTAAGAAAATATATCTGGAACTCTACAAGCAGAAAAGGAACTGCTTTTTGCAAGGTAGGGGGTGTGGATTTGTGAATCTGCAGGAAGATACAAGAATATAAACTGAGTGTGGAGGGAGCCTTCATAAACTTGCTACCATAAAGTAATATAACAGTGGAGCACAAAATCAGAACCCTTAGAAAACTGCTCCAGTGAGAGACATCCATTTCTGAAAGGGGGCAGGTGATGAAAATGGCAGAATTCTTGGTTGGTTATTTTGACCTCAGTGTCTGAAGAAACACAGAACAAAAGGGAATGCCTGCACTGGTAGGGTGCCCAAGCTTGGGAGCAGGGAAACCTGTTACTGTCAATGAGCCCAGGAAGGGATTATCAGCTCCAGTCTCCATATACTGTGAGTCTGGCCATTTCAGTGACCTTTCTTGGCCTGTGCACCCTAAAAAGTACTGGAACATGTGGTCCACTTACCAAACCCTGGGCGGGATGAGATGCCTCTGCCCACAACAGGGAAACAGCTCACAAGACGAGGGTGCCTGAAAAGCACAGCAGGGCAAACCCCAGCCATAGTCCAGAAGGGGCATAGTATGGCATGGACACAAGCCCATGAACATTTCCATTTCCAAAGACACAAAGGGGTATGACACTTGCAGATCCTTGGGTCTCCCCCCAGAAGGTTTACAGTGGACACCCACAACAGTAGACTGCAGAGTTTGACACAGACAGAAGTGAAAACTGTTTGTCCCAGAGTGTTTATTTAAGAGGGGGGACCTCGAACTTTCAGCTCTGGCCAGAGAATAGTGTATGGCCATTTTTACTCTGATCCTCTAAAGAGGGACAAAAAGCCTTCGGGGGACACAATCAGAGTGGTACCAGGGTGGCTCAGTCAGTTAAGCATCTGACTTTGGCTTGGGTAATGATCTCAGGGTCCTAGTATCCAGCTCCACATCAGGCTCTGTGCTCAGCAGGGAGCCTTCTTCTAACTCTCCCCCTGCCACTCTGCTTCTCTCTATCATATAAATAAATAAAATCTTAAAAAGTAAAAGCCACACAGAAGACCAGCTTACCTGAAAAGGGGTGTTACAACTCCGCTCTTCCAAATATGCCTGAGAAGCAGCACAGCAGGGTTCTCCCCCAGAAGACAGAATGAAAAGACAGGTGGACAATCTTTTAGTCTAAAATTTTTCATTTATTTGCCTCTCTCTTTTTTCAACTAAATTCTCATTTTACTGACATGTTTTTATGTTATTTCTTAGCTTTTATTTTATAGTACATTTTATAGATATACGTTTCATCTTAGCATTTTTCAAACTATTCATATATATGTAAGTATATATATAAATAGATATTCATATATATTCTTTCTTTGCAATTTGGGATGTATTTTCTTCTAGCATACAAACCAAAATTCAATCTGGAACAAGTGGATAACCCTGCTTTGTCTATCCTGTGTGATTATACTCTTCCCCCACCTTTAATTTTTTTTGTTTTTGTTTTCAGTGTGTGTGTGTGTGTGTGTGTGTGTGTGTGTGTGTGTATGTGTTGTGTGTTTATTTTGTTGTTTTGTTTTGGTTTTATTTGGCATTATGAATAAGTAGAACATACAGGGGCACCTGGGTGTCTCAGTCATTAATTGTCTACCTTTGGCTGAAGTCATGATCTCATGTCCTGAAGTCAAGACCCACATGGGACTTCCTGATTGATAGTAAGCCTGCCTCTCCCTCTTCTACTCCCCCTGATTGTTTTCCCTCTCTTACTATCACTTTCTCTCTGTCAAAAATAAACAAAAATCTTAAAAAAAGAGAGAAAAATATACAGCTAAAAATACTTGGTCCAGCAAAGCTGTCATTAAGATAGAGGGAGAGCTAAAAAACTTCTAGGACAGACAGAAGCTGAAAGAATATGTGACCACCAAGCATCCCTGCAAGAAATATTAAGGGGGTTCCTGTAAGTGAAGAGAGACCCCAAGAGAAACATAGACCAGAAAGAAATAGACACAGCCTACAGAAATTAGGAGTTTATAGGCAATACAATGGCACTAAATTAATCTCTTTCAATACTTTTTGTGTAAATTGGCTGAGTGCTCCCATTAAAAGGCAGAGGGTATCAGCGTGGATAAAAAAGCAAGACCCATCCATATGCAGTCTACAAGAGACTCACTTTAAACCTAAAGTCACCTCCAGACTGAAAGTGAGCATTGGAGAACTATTTTCTATGCTAAGGGATCACCAAAGAAAGCTGGAGTAATAAACCTGATATCAGAAATATTAGATTTTAAACCAAAGACTGTAGTCAAGGGATATAGAGGATATTATAGCATAAATAAAGGATCTAACAGGATTGCCAAGAATTGTATACTAATTATGTTCCCAACCTGGGAGCATACACTTATATAAAACAATTAATAACTAAATTTAAAAAATCATTGATAATAATAAGGTAATAGTGGGGGACTTTGAGAGCCCACTAATAGCAATGGACTGACCATCTAAACAGAAGATCAAGAAAGAAATATGGGCTTTAAATGACACACTGGGCCAGCTGGACTTCAGAAATATATACAGTATATTCCATCCTAAAACAACAGAATGTTCATTCTTTTTGAGTGCACATTAATTTTTCTCCAGAATTGATCACATACTGGGTCACAGATGAGGTCTCAAACAGAACCAAAAGGCTGAGATTTTTCCATGCACATTTTCAGACCACAATGCTCTTAAACAGGTACTGAATCATAAGATAGAATGTGGAAGGAACCCAAACACTTGGAGGTTATGAACATCCTGCTAAAGAATGAATGAGTCAACTAGGAAATTAAAGAAATAAAAGAAAAAAAATGGGAATTAATCTGAATGAAAGCATATCAGTTCAAAAGCTCTGGGATACAGCAAAGACAGTTCCAGATGGAAGTACTTTACTATACAACCTTCTCTCAAAAAAAATTAGAAAAATCCCACAACACAAGATAACAGTATACTGAAAGAACAGCAAATAAAGCCTTAACCAAAGAGGAGAAGATAAATAATAAAGATTAGGGTATAAAACAATGAAATAGAAAAGAGAAGAACAGGGCGCCGGGGTGGCTCAGTGGGATAAAGCCTCTGCCCTCAGCTCAGGTCATGTTCCCAGGATCCTGGGATCCAGCTCCACATCAGGCTCTCTGCTCCATGGGGAGCCTGCTTCCTCCTCTCTCTCTCTCTGCCTCTCTGCTTACTTGTGATCTATGTCTGTCGAATAAATAAATAAAAATCTTAAAAAAATATTCTGAGGCGTCTGGCTGGCTCAGTAGGTTAAGCCTCTGCCTTCAGCTCAGACCATGACCCCAGGGTCCTGGGATTGAGCCCCACGTCAGGCTTTCTGCTCAGCATGGAGCCTGCTTCCTTTCCTCTTTTTTGCCTGCCTCTCTACCTACTTGTTATCTCTGTCTGCCAAATAAATAAATAAAATATTTTAAAAAAAGAAAAGTAGAGAGAAGAACAGCAGAACAGAACAACAAAAATAAAAGTTGGTTATTGAAAAAAATAAGAGTGATAAACAAATATCCAAACTTATCTAAAAGAAAAGTGAAAGAACCAAAACTAATAATGCATGAAAGGATAGAGATCATGACCAACACCAAGGAAATATTGACAATTGTAAAAACATATTATAAGCAACTATATGTCACAAATTAGGCAATCTGGAAAAAAAATGATGCATTCCTGGAAACTTAAAAAATACCAAGACTAAAACAGGAAGAGGTAGAAAATTTGAACAGACTCATAATCAGCAAGGGGATCGAAGGAGTAACCAAAAACTTCCCTAAAAACTAGAGTCCTGGGCCAGATGGCTTCTGAGGAGAATTCCACCAAATATTTAAAGAATAAATAATACCTATTTTACTGCAGTTGTTTCAAAAAAATAGAAAAGGAAGGAAAATGCCCAAGGTTGTTCTAGGAGGACAGAATTAGCTTTGATCCCAAAACCAGACAAAGACCCCAATCAAAAAAGAGAATCGTAGACAAATATCCCTGATGAACTTAGATGCCAAAATACTCACCAAGATAATAGCCAATAGGATCCAACAGTACTTTAAGATGATTATTTACCACACCCAGGTGGGATTTATTCCTGGACAAGTGTCATTCAGTATTCAAAAATCAATCAATGTAATAGATCACATCAATAAAAGAAATGACAAGAACCATTTCATACTCTTAACTGGTGCAGAAAAAGCATGAGAAAATACACCATTCTCTCTTGACTTAAACTCTTCAAAGTGTAGATATGCAGGAAATATAACTCAATATCATAAAAGCCAACTACAAAATGTGCACAGTGAATATTATTCTCAATGGAGAGCTTTTTTCTTAAGGTCAGAAACACAGCAGAAGTGCATATTCTCAGAAATATTGTTAAGCCTCGTACTAGAAGTCCTAGAAACAGCAATTAGACAACAAAAAGAAATAAAATGTATTCAAATTGACAAAGAAGAAGCTAAACTCTCCCTGTTTGCAGAAGGCAGGATACTTTATGTAGAAAACCCAAATGCCAACGTTGCTAGAACTTGTACTGGAACTCAGGAAAATTTCAGGATACAAAATAATGCACAGAAATCAGCTGCATTTCTATACACTAACGATGAAAGTGAAGAAAGAGCAATTAATAAATCAATCCCAGGGGTGCCCTGGTGGCTCAGTGGGTTAAGCCTCTGCCTTCAGCTCAGGTCATGGTCCCACAGTCCTGGGATAGAGCCCTGCATCTGGCTCCCTGCTCAGCGGGGAGTCTACTTCTCCCTCTTCCTCTGCTACTTTGCCTGCTTGTGCTCTCTCATTTGTTCTATCAAATAAATAAATAAGATCTTAAAAAAAAAGAAATCAATCCCATTTACTATAGCACCAAAAACCATAAGTTACCTAGGAATAAACCTAACCAAAGAAGTAAAGCATCTGTATTCTAGAAACTACAGAACAGTTATGAAAAAAAAATATGGAAGACAGAAGGACATACAAAAACATTCTCTGCTCATGGATTAGAATAATAAAAATGGTTAAACTGTCTTTGCTGCCCAGAGACATCTACACATTCAGTGCAGTCGCCATCAAAATATCATTGTCATTTTTCAAAGAGCTCTAACAAACAATCCTAAGGTCTATATTGCCCATAAAGGACCTCAAGTGTCCAGGGAAATGTTGAAAAAGAAAACCAAAGCTGGGGACATCACAATGCCTGACTTCATGCTTTATTAAGAAGCTGTGATCCTGAAGACAGCATGGTACTGGCACAAAAAGAGACACATAGATCAAAGGATCAGAATAGAGAGCCCAGAAATGGCCCTTAATTCTATGGGCAACTAAAGAATATGCAATAGGAAAAACAAAATAACAACAGGACAGAGTATCTTCAATAAATTGTGCTGGAAAATTGGATAGCCACATGCAGATAAATGAGACTGGACCATTCACTTACACCATTCACAATGCCAAACTCAGACTGCATGAAAAGCTGAATGTGAGACACAAATCCTTCAAAATCATAGGGGAGAACACAGGCAGCAACCTCTTCAAAGTTGGGAGCAACAACTTCTTGCAAGACAGATCTCCAATGGTAAGAGAAACAAATGCAAAAATGATTTTTTATACTAAATCAAGATAAAAATGCTGCTGGATGGCAAAGGGAAATAGTCAACAAAACTATAAGGAAACCTATTGAATGGAAGAAGATATTTACAAATGACATAACAACAAAAGATTTGTATCCAAGGTCTATAAAGAAGTTATCAAACTCAACACCTAAAAAAGTCAAGAAATGGGTGGTAGACAAGAACAGACACTTCTCCAAAGAAGACATAGAAATGGCCAACAGAGAAATGAAAAAACGTTCCACATCACTTGTCATCAGGGAAATACAAATGAAAACCACAATGAAATACCACCTTACACCGATCAGAATGACTAAAATTAACAAGTCAGGAAACAAACAAACAAACAAAGAAACAAAAAAATGTTGGCAAGGATGCAGAGACAGGAGAACCCTCTTACACTGTTGATTGGATGCAAGCTGGTGCAGCCACTCTGGAAAAGAGTATTGAGTTTCCATAGAATGTTAAAATTAGGGGTACCCTATGACCCAGAAATTGTACTACAGAATATTTACCCAAAAGGTACAGGTGTAGTGAAAAGTAGGGATATCCACACCCCAGTGTTCATTGCAGCAATGCCCACAATAGTCAAGTTGTGAAAGGAGCTAAGATACCCTTCAATAGATGAATGGATAAAGAATATGTGGTTCATATATATATATACTGGAATATTACTCAAACACCAGAAAGGATGAATACCTACCATTTGCATCTACATGAATGGTACTATGCTAAGGGAAATAAATCAATCAGAGAAAAAATATTAACATATGGTTTCACTCCTATGTGGAATGCAAGGAATAGTACAGAGAATCAGAGGGGAGGGCAGAAAAAACTAAATGGAAGAAACTAGAGACGGAGACAAACTGTGAAAGACTGTTTACTCTGGGAAAGAACTGAGGGTTCCTAGAAGGGGAGTTGTTTGGGTGTATGGGTAACTGGGTGATAGGCATTAAGGAGAGGATGTGATGTGAGGAGTACTGGATGTTATACACAACTAATGATTCACTGAACATTACACCAAAAACTAATGAGTTACTCTGTGTTGCTGATTTAATTTAAATTTTTTAAATGTTAAAAAAAGAAAAATAAAAATTTCATAATTAAAAAAAAACTTAGAAATCATTTTGAGAAATTACTTAATTCACTCTCTGTCTTTAAATTATTTCAATCCAGAATATATAAATAACTTACGCAATTCAACACCCAAAACCAAATAATCAATACCAGCAAAAGTTGGGCAGAAATCACGAACAGACATTTTTGAAAGACATCCAAATGACCAACAAACACATGAAAAGATGCTCAACACCATTCATCATCAGGGAAATGCAAATCGAAACCACAAATGGATATCACCTTATACCAATCAGAATGCCTAAAATAAACAATACAGGAAAAAATAGATGTTGGTAAAAATGCTAGGAAAGTGAACCCTCTTACAGTCTTGGTGGAATTGCAAACTGGTAAAGTAAGAAGGTTCCCAAGTCTTTTTCGGAAGACTTCTGTATAACTCTTATATAAGACTTATATAAGAAGGAAGAATTCTTATATAAGTCATATATGTATATATATATACATATATGACTCATATATATGACTTATATATAAGACTGTATAAGTCTTATATAAAAGGAAGACTTCTGTATAACCCAGTAATCACACTACAGGGCATTTGCCACAAAAATACAAAAAAAAAATGTTAATCAAATGGTTGCATGTACCCCTATGTTTATAGCAGAATCATGTACAATCATCAAATTATGGAAGCAGTTCTGTGCCCATTGACTGATGAATAGATAAAGAAGTTGTGGTATATATATGCCCAATATTGCTCAGTCATCACTTTTCCTTAGTGAAGTCTTTCTTTTTAAAAGATTTTATTTATTTATTTGAGAGAAACAGTGAAAGAGAGCATGAGAGGTGAGAAGGTCAGAGGGAGAAGCAGACTCCCCATGGAGCTGGGAGCCCAATGTGGGACTTGATCCCGGGACTCCAGGATCCTGACCTGAGCCAAAGGCAGTTGCTTAAACAACTGAGCCACCCATGTGCCCAAGAAGAGTGAAAACTTGCCATTTGCAATAACATGGATGGAGCTACAGAGTGTAATGCTTAACCATATAAATCAGAGAAGGACAAATACATTATAATTTCACTGATATGTAGAATATAAAAAAAAACAAATAGGCAAAGGGGGAAAAAAGAGACAAACCAAGAAACATACTTAACTAGAGAACAATCATTTGGTTCCCAGATGGTGGGTGGGTGGGCATGGGAGAAAGAGACAAAACGATGAAAAGCACACTTATCATGATGAACACTGAATAAGGTACAGAACTGAATAACTGTAGTATACCACTGAAAGTAATATCACACAGTATATTAACTTTATTTCAACAAATGAACAGGAAAGAAAGCATCATGGTTGACATTTCAATGCAGGGAAACACCTGTCACAAATGGAACCCATTATGACGGTCAGAAGCACTCTACCTTTTGTTTCATAGGTGAGGCTAAGTGTAATTAAAACATTTAGAGCTTACACGTGGACATAGTTACATCTAGTTAGATTACATGTACAAACCAATTAGATTACAAATCAATAGGAAAAGTGAGTTAGAAAATAATTTGAGACAAACATCCAGTCCTTGTCTGTTCCTGAATTTTGTACTCCAACCCTCAAGTAGAAAATGCCTTGTTGGGTTAGGGATGTTGAGAAAATTCTGGGATGATGTTGAGGCCTGCTCCTTGAAGCCTTCAAGTGTCAAGCACCTCACTGTCTATGGGGACCAGCAGAGCATTGGAGCATGTAACACTGACTTGGCCTCAAGACAGCAGAGAATCCTGGAATTATGGGGCAGCAGTGCATGTCTATAGGGTCTGTTTTATTGATCTCAGCCTTGGGTACACTGAATTCTTTGTTGCCAGGCCCAATGAAATCAGAAATCCAGTGGTTAAAATGTATGTCAGAGTAAAGATGGTAGAGGAGTAGAGGGACCCTATATTTGCCTAGTCCCTTGAATACAGTTAGAAAGTTATCAAATAATTCTCAAAACCTGAGAAATCAGTGATCTGAGAAAACAAACATTGTAAATTTGCAAATAGAAAAGGAACCATGGTTTGGAATATGGGAGGTGGGGAGACTTGAATCCAGTGTGATATGTTTGAGGATATGGTGGAGGGGACAGATGCTGCTTGAGGAAGCTGCTGCAAAATTTTATAAGCAGCAGAACACAAAATGGGATCTTTCATAGTTTTGCTACTTGGGAAACTTCCTGGGTTAAATTTCCCCAGGTTGCAAAACAAGGTGAAATCCCAGATATGACAGTGTGGTCTGAAGAACCCTGGGGTCATAAGAATGGCAGTGCCTTGCGGCAGCAGAATTCTCAAGCATAGTAGGCAGGAAGCTGGCTGAACCAGAGAGTCTAGGGATATGTTTTCTGCTCTGTGTTGCCATGAACTGAAATACTGATTGGTGATGCTATCACTCTCTTGGCAGGGCCTCAGCAAAATGCAGAAGCATGGCACTACCCCCTCCTTCCCTGGGAGGAAGAGAGTGTGTCTGCAACTAAGGAGTCTTTCATAGTTGGAGTTTTGAAACTCAGTTATGTGCCTACTTTAAAAACAGCTTGGCTTGAAGCAAGCATAGAAAGCACTAGAGAATCCCTTGCTATAGAAATAAAAGAACTAAAATCTACTAAGGTCAACATTAAAAATGCTATTATTGAGATGTAGTTCAAGTGGAAGCAATACAAAGTGGATGAATGAGGCAGAAGTATGAATGAGTGACACAGAAGATAAAATAATGGAAAATAAGAAATCTGAAAAGATAAAACTATTAGATCATGATAGGAAACGTTGAGTACTATGCAATTGCATTAACTGAAATAATATCTTTATTAGAAGGGGTCCCAGGAGATGAAGGCCAGGAGAAAGGGGAAGGAACTTTATTTGAAAAAAATTATAGCTGATAATGTACCAAATCTGGGGAAGAAAACTGGCATTCAAGTCCAGGAAGCACAGAGAACACCTCTCAAAATCAACAATAGGTCTACACATAGAAATATAATGTAGAAGCTTGCAAATTCAAACATCAAGAGAAAATCCTGAAAGCATCTTGCGACAAGAGGTACCTAACCTCTAAAGGTAGACATATGAAGCTGACAGAAGGCCTGTCCACAGAGACTTAGCAGGCCAGAAAGGACTGGTTTGATATATTCATTTTGCTACATGGGGAAAAAGAACATGTCACGAATAGTGTAAACACCAAGGCTGTCATTCAGAATAAAAATAGAGATAAAGAGCATCCAGGAAAAACAAAAATGAAAGGAATTTATGAACACTAAATCAGCCCTGTAAGAGATATTAAAGAGGAGACTTTGAATGGAAAGAGAGAACTCAAAAGTAAAAAAAAAAAAAAAAAAAAAAAAAAAAAAAAAAAAAAAAAAAAAAAAAAAAAAAAAAAA
>PISX010025223.1:0-26481 GCA_004024625.1 Mellivora capensis
CAAGCTCTACTACAAAGCTGTCATCATCAAGACAGTATGGTACTGGCACAAAAACAGACACATAGATCAGTGGAACAGAATAGAGAGCCCAGAAATAGACCCTCAACTCTATGGTCAACTAATCTTCGATAAAGCAGGAAAGAATGTCCAATGGAAAAAAGACAGCCTCTTCAATAAATGGTGTTGGGAAAATTGGACAACCACTTGAAGAAAAATGAAATTGGACCATTTCCTTACACCACACACGAAAATAGATTCAAAGTGGATGAGGGACCTCAATGTGAGAAAGGAATCCATCAAAATCCTTGAGGAGAATGCAGGCAGCAACCATTTTCAATTTCTTAAGGAATCTCCACACTGTTTTCTACAGTGGCTGCACCAACTTGAATTCCCACCAACAGTGTAAGAGGGTTCCCCATTCTCCACATCCTCTCCACCACTTGTTCTTTACTGTCTTGGTAATTTTGGACATTCTAACTGGTGTAAGGTGGTATAACAATGTGGTTTTAATTTGAATCTTCCTGATGGATAATGATGATGAACATTTTTTCATGTGTCTGTGAGCCATTTCTATGCACTCATTGGAGAAGGGTCGGTTCATCCTTTCATTTTTTTTCCTGAAAAATAAAATAAGAAGAGGGAGAAAATTAAGACATATAAATTGAGGATTTGTCATAATGAATGCTTTTTTTAAATTTCTTTTCAGCGTAACAGAATTCATAGTTTTTGCACCACACCCAGTGCTCCATGCAATGTGTGCCCTCCATAATACACACCACCTGGCTCCCCCAACCTCCCATACCCTGCCCCTTCAAAACCCTCAGGTTGTTTTTCAGAGTCCATAGTCTCTCATGGTTCATCACCCCCTCCAATTCCCCTCAACTCCCTTCTCCTCTCCATCTCCCCATGTCCTCCGTGTTATTTGTTATGCTCTGCAAATAAGTGAAACCATGTGATAATTGGCTCTCTCTCCTTGACTTATTTCATTCAGCATAATCTCTTCCAGTCCCGTCCATGTTGCTACAAAAGTTGGGTATTCATCCTTTCTGATGGATGCATAATACTCCAGAGTGTCTATGGACCACATCTTCCTTATCCATTCGTCCGTTGAAGGGCATCTTGGTTCTTTCCACTGTTTGGCGACCATGGCCATTGCTGCTATAAACATTGGGGTACAGATAGCCCTTCTTTTCACCACATCTGTATCTTTGGGGTAAATACCCAGTGGCGCAATTGCAGGGTCATAGGGAAGCTCTATTTTTAATTTCTTGAGGAATCTCCACAAGTTCTCCAGAGTGGCTGCACCAACTTGCATTCCCACCAACAGTGTAAGAGGGTTCCCCTTTCCCCACATCCTCTCTTAAGTAGAATATAGATCACAAATAAATAAAGTATATATAAATGAAAAAAGTAAAAATGGAAAAAATAAGTATGTGTATTTATAAAAATTAAACCTAAAAATTGTAAAAATTGTAAAATTTTTGTAAAATTTTTTGTAAAATTTTTTGTAAATTTTTTTTACAAAAAAAATTTTTGTAAAATTTTACAAATTTTGTAAAATTTGTAAAAAAATTTTTTTACAAATTTTGTAAAATTTGTAAAAAAATTGTAAAAAATGTAAAAATTGTAAAAATTGTAAGGAGCAAGTATATAAAAAGTAAAGAAAGATGAATCAGAAGATAAATCAAAAATGAAAATAAAAAACTTAAGAATCAAATGAAAGAAAGCTAAGCCTACTTCCATGGTAACTGAAAGTGTGCCACATTTTATGATCATTACAGTTGGTGATATGGAATTGTTCTGTGGATCTTCTGGGGGAGGTGCCTGCTATGATTATTCTCAGGGGTTTTGCCCTCATGGAAAGGCACATCTTTGGAGCAGGGAACACGGCTTGATGTAAGCTGGTCTGCCCTCCTCTAGGGGGCACTGTTTTGCTTCCAGATGGCACTGATGGGCAGGTTGAATATGGTATCTGCTGTCTAGGCAGAGGTTGAAATTTCACATACACCCAACTCTTCAGTGAGCCCTCACAGAATAGCAACCAACCACTTTCTCTCCAATGTTTCCATCTGAAACCCATGTTCACCCTACCTGTGTCTGAGCTTTGCATCTCAGGCACATGATTAAGTTTCAAAACTTCTAGGGGCTCCTATGGTGTGGACACATGCTATTTCTCCAGGGGAGTCTCATACCTTTTTCCATTTGCCCACCGGTCTCGGGAAAGAGGTCACATGGCCAGTCTGTGGTTCAATGTTTATGGCAAATCGGAGCAGAAGTCAACATTTAGATTTACTGTTCAACCGGTTCCAGGCTCTTTGCCTAGTGTCTGTGCATCACAATGGTGCCACACATCCTTCTTGTGACTCAGCAGACCTCAGACCCTGGAATTCTGCCCCACTTTGCCACTTCAACACATTTATGCCAGGCACATCCCCACAGTAGCACACTTCTAAAAGTTCAGATTTTGTGCTCTGCTGCTACAACACATCGTGGTAGCTTCCAGACACAGGCTCCACCTCTGTTGTCACCCCAGAGCTCTATCTGTCCCAAGACAACTCTCTGCACCTCCTACATAACAAAAGGAGATCGATTTTCTATTTGAAAACATGCAGGTTTTGTTCTCTCAGACCTCTGATTGACTTCTCGGCTGGTCAGAATGACTTGATGACTACCTAGCTGTGTTCCAGAAGTCCAAGCCAAGGGACCCCTTCTCCTCTTCCATCTTAACTACTCCATACCACATTTTCTTGTAGCAATGAGAGTGTGATAAATTCCTTCTTCTGTATATGCTAAAGCCCAAACTTGAAACCCAGTGTTTTATTTCAGAATATCCTAATTTATTTCTCTCTTTGATCCAGTTGTCTTATGCTTCAATTGCTCTTTCAATGTGTAATCCCATTAAATATTATGCAATTATTATATTATTTTGCAGTAATGGTTGACATATGTTGTCCACCTACATAACCTCACTCACTAGGAGACTCAGACAGGAATGCCTATCCTGGCAGTAAGCCTGGGGCTATGAGCAAGTAGTGAGGGGTGCTCCCCAAGGACAAGAATTGCAGGGAAATTACACTCCCTGTCTCTGTGCAGTGAACACAAGTGCATTTTGGATGGCATGACCAGTTTGCAGTCTTCTTGATGCACAAGATCCATTCAGGGATGGAAACTGGGAAATGTGGAGACAGAACAGAAGTCCTGTACTCATCAAACAAGGTCAAAGGGACTAAGCTGAGGAAACAAAAACAGAGGAAGATCAGAGCTGCAACCTAAAATTGAATTGGAATTGAAATTCCCTGCTGCATTTGTTGTCAAAACTCCCTGTAAATCCTTCAAAGAAGTTGAAGGGCAGCATTCATTTATTTATCATTTATTTATTTACTACTCTCCAATTAGGTTGAATTTACTAATTCAAAGTCAAAAGACTTGGAACACTGAAAAAAAATATTTTTAAAAAGAAAGTCAAAGGAATCCATCAAAAACTAACAGTGGAGTCTTTTGGGTTTTCCATATAAAGTATCATGTCATCTGCGAAGAGAGATAGTTTGACTTCTTCCTTGCCAATTTGGATACTTTTTATTTCTCTTTGTTGTCTGATCGCTGTTTCTAGGACTTCTAATACTATGTTGAACAAGAGTGGTGACAGTGGGGATCCGTGTCGTGTTTCTGATCTCAATGGGAAGGCGGTGAGCTTCTTCCCATTGAGGATGATATTTGCTGTGGGTCTTTCATAGATAGATTTTATGAAGTTCAGGTATGTTCCCTCTATCCCTATACTTTGAAGAGTTTTAATCAGGAACGGATGCTGAATTTTGTCAAATGCTTTTTCTGCATCAATTGAGAGGACCATGTGGTTCTTCTCTCTTCTCTTCTTGATTTGTTCTATCACATTGATTGACTTGTGAATGTTGAACCACCCTTGTAAGCCAGGGATGAATCCCACCTGGTCATGGTGGATGATCTTTTTAATGTGCTGTTGGATCCTGTTTGCTAGGATCTTGTTGAGAATCTTAGCATCCATAATCATCAGTGATATTGGTCAGAAATTCTCCTTTTTGGTGTGGTCTTTGCCTGGTTTGGGGATCAGGGTAATGCTGGCTTCATAAAAAGAGTCTGGAAGTTTTCCTTCAGCTTCAAATTTTTGAAAGAGCTTCAGGAGAATAGGTGTTATTTCTTCTTTGAATGTTTGGTAGAATTCCCCAGGGAATCTGCCAGGTCGTGGGCTCTTGTTTTTTGGGAGGTTTTTGATCATTGCTTACATCTCGTTACTCGATATCGGTCTATTCATGTTTTCACTTTCTTCCTATTTCAATTTTGGGAGTTATATTTTTCCAGCAATGCATCCATTTCATCTAGGTTGCTTAACTTATTGGCATATAACTGTTGATAATAGCTTCTGATGATTGATTCTACTTTCTTTGTGTTAGTTGCAATCTCTCCCTTTTCATTCATAATTTTATTAATTTGAGCTTTCTCTCTTTTCTTTTGGATTAGTGTGGCCAATGGTTTATCGATCTTATTGGTTCTTTCAAAAAACCAACTTCTAGTTTCATTGATACGTTCTACTGTATCTCTAGATTCTACTTCATTCATCTCTGCTCTAACCTTGATTATTTCCCTTCTTGTGCGTGGAGTTGGTTTAATTTGTTGTTGATTCTCCAGTTCTTTCTTCTTAAATTTTTTAAAATTTCTTTTCAATGTACCAGAATTCATTGTTTATGCACCACATCCAGTGCTCCATTCAATACGTGCCCTCCATAATACCCACCACCAGGCTCACCCAGCTCCCCACCCCAACTTCAAAACCCTCAGATTGTTTTTCAGAGTCCATAGTCTCTCATGGTTCATCTGCCCCTCCAATTTCCCCCAACTCCCTTCTCTCCATCTCCCCATGTCCTCTGTGTAATTTCTTAAGCTCCACAAATAAATGAAACCGTATGATAATTGACTCTCTCTTCTTGACTTATTTCACTCAGCCTAATCTCTTCAAGTCCTGTCCATGTTGATAAAAAAGTTGGGTATTCATACTTTCTGATGGAGGCATAATACTCCATAGTGTATATGGACCATATATTCCTTATCCATTCATTCGTTGAAAGGCATCTTGTTTCTTTCCACAGCTTGGCGACCATGGCCACTGCTAAAAGCAATGAGGTTTTTTTAAAATTTCATTTCTTTTCAGCATAACAGAATTCATAGTTTTTGCACCACACCCAGTGCTCCATGCAGTACGTGCCCTCCAGAATACCCACCACCTGGCTCCCCCATCCTCCCACTCCCCACTCCTTCAAAACCCTCAGGCGGTTTTTCAGAGTCCATAGTCTCTCATGGTTCATCTCCCCCCCAATTTCCCTCAATTCTCTTCTCCTCTCCATCTCCCCATGTCCTCCGTGTTATTTGTTATTCTCCGCAAATAAGTGAAACCATATGATAATTGACTCTTTCTGCTTGACTTATTTCACTCAGCATAATCTCTTCCAGTGTCGTCCATGTTGCTACAAAAGTTGGGTATTCATCCTTTCTGATGGAGGCAGAATACTCCATAGTGTATATGGACCACATCTTCCTTATCCAATCGTCCGTGGAAGGGCATCTTGGTTCTCTCCACAGTTTGGCGACCGTGGCCATTGCTGCTATAAACATTGGTGTAGAGATGGCCCTTCTTTTCACCACATCTGTATCTTTGGGGTAAATACCCAGTAGCACAATTGCGGGGTCATAGGGAAGCTCTATTTTTAATTTCTTGAGGAATCTCCACACTGTTCTCCAGAGTGGCTGCACCAACTTGCATTCCCACCAACAGTGTAAGAGGGTTCCCCTTTCTTCCCATCCTCTCCAAAACACGTTGTTTCCTGTCTTGCTAATTTTGGCCATTCTAACTGGTGTGAGGTGGTATCTCAATGTGGTTTTAATTTGAATCTCTCTGATGGCTAGTGATGATGAACATTTTTTCATGTGTTTGATAGCCATTTGTATGGCTTCATTGGAGAAGTGTCTGTTCATATCTTCTGCCCAACCAGCCCAGAAGACAACAATCAGTACTACTTCATAGATACAATGTTTAATTTTTAATTCGTTCCCACTATTCTGGTTCGTTTTTTAATTTTTTTAAATCATTTTTATTTATATATATATATAGATTTTTTAGACTACCATCACAGTGATATGTCCAGTACATCAAATTCCATAATAACCTTTTAACCTGACCTTTTTGATACATATACCCATGTTTTTCTTTTGCTTTTCTATTTTTTTAAATTTCACTTTAGTTTAGTTTAGATCATTCTTTTCTTTACTTTTATTTGCTAATATTCATATAGTGTTAAATTTCAAGGTAATCCCCTTTCCCCAATCAATGCTACCGGTATAAGTAAACCAATTTTTAATCCCCTGTTATCTTAGGAAAGTTGCGTCCTTTAAAAAAGATATCAAGATACATCCAGGAAGAATCAAAATAACCTTCTTCGCCCACACTGAGAGTTTACAAAAACTCACACACCTTTTTCTCCTACCAGTATTTTTATATATTTGTGTTTGTCCTGGTAGTATATAAATCTTATACTTAGGGTTCTTTTTGACGAGGTTTGTTTTTTTTTGGTTTGTCTGTTTGTTTCTTTGTTTTGCTTCTACATATATATGTACATACTTTTTTCTTCTCTTGTCATATACTTTTGTCAGTCTTTTTTGTTTGTCTGTATTTGTATAATTCACAAACCTTACATTGGGGCCCATTTGGGCTGAGCCTTCTCTTTTATCCTTCTTTCTTTTTCCTGTCTCTCTCTCTCTCTTTCTCTTTCTCTCTCTTTTTCTGCTTTCTCTCTTTCTCTTTTTCTTTCATTTCAGTGGGGACTCTTGATTGCTCAGAAGCATTCCAGGGTGCACCTTCACTGCATCAAGGTCTATATATCCAGCTACAACCATTCAGCCATCTCTCAGCAAAATGACTAGGAGGAGGAATGCCCAGCAGAAGAAAAATTCAGAGGATGGGCCCTCTGCAACAGAGCTAATGGCTACCGACATAGACATTATGTCGGAAAAGGAATTCATGCTAACAATTATCCAGGCAATAGCTAGGTTGGAGAAAGCCATGGATGACCAAATGGAATTGATTACGGCAGAAATGAAAGCCACCGGGGATGATGTTCACAAGATTCTACAGTTCTTTAAGGTGTAGAGACAGCTATTTTATTCTGGATTTTTCAATTTTTTTGAGGGAGGCTTGGATGGATATGTATTTCCCCCTTAGGACCACCTTTGCTGTGTCCCATAGGTTTTGGAATGAAGTGTCTTCTTTCTCATTGTTTTCCGTGAATTGTTTAAGTTCTTCTTTGATCTCCTGGTTGATCCAAGCATTCTTAAGCAGGGTGGTCTTTAGCTTCAAACTACTAGAACTCATACAACAGTTCAGTAACGTGGCAGGATACAAAGTCAATGTACAGAAATAAGTGGCTTTCTTATACACTAACAATGAAAATACAGAAAGGGAAATTAGAGAATCGATTCCATTTACTATAGCACCAAGAACCATAAGACACCTGGGAATAAACCTAACCAAAGAGGTAAAGGATCTGTACTTGAGGGAATACAGAACACTCATGAAAGAAATTGAAGAAGACGTAAAAAGATGGAAGGCCATTCCATGTTCTTGGATCGGAAGAATAAACATTGTTTAAATGTCTACACTACCTAGAGAAATCTATACTTCTAATGCCATTCCCATCAAAATTCCACCAGTATTTTTCAAAGAGCTGGAGCAAATAATCCTAAAATTTGTAAGGAATCAGAGAGACCCCGAATTGCTAAGAAAATGTTGAAAAACAAAAATAAAACTGGCGGCATCACGTTACCTGATTTCAAGCTTTACTACAAAGCTGTGATCACCAAGACAGCATGGTACTGACATCAAAACAGACACATAAACCAATGGAACAGAGTAGAGATCCCAGATATGGACCCTCTAATCTATGGTCAATTAATCTTCGACAAAGCAGCAAAAAATATACAGTGGAACGAAGACAGTCTCTTCAATAAATGGTGCTGGCAAAATTGGACAGCTATATGTAGAAAAATTAAACTCGACCATTCTCTTACACCATACACAAAGATAAACTCGGAATGGATAAAGGACCTCAACGGGAAACAGGAATCCATCAGAATCCTAGAGGAGAGCATAGGCAGTAACCTCTTTGATATCAGCCACAGCAACTTCTTTCAAGATACGTCTCCAAAGGCAAAGGAAACAAAAGCACAAATGAACTTTTGGGACTTCATCAAGATCAAAAGCTTCTGCACAGCCAAGGATCAAGATCAAAAGCTTCTGCACAGCCAAGTCAACAAAACAAAGAGGCAACCCACGGAATGGGAGAAGAGATTTGCAGATGACAGTACAGACAAAAGGTTGATATCCAGGATCTCTAAAGAACTTCTCAAATTCAACACACAAAACAGATAATCATATCAATAAATGGGCAGAAGATATGAACAGACACTTCTCCAATGAAGACATACAATTGGCTATCAGACACATGAAAAAATGTTCATCATCACTAGCCATCAGGGAGATTCAAATTAAAACCACATTGAGATACCACCTCACACCAGTTATAATGGCCAAAATGAGCAAGACAGGAAACAACGTGTGTTGGAAAGGATGTGGAGAAAGAGGAACCCTCTTACACTTTTGGTGGAAATGCAATTTGGTGCAGTCATTCTGGAAAACGGTGTGGAGATTCCTCAAGAAATTAAAAAAAATAGAGCTTCCCTGTGACCATGCTATTGCGCTACTGGGTATCTACCCCTAAGATACAGATGTGGTGAAAAGAAGGGCCATCTGTACCCCAATGTTTATAGCAGCAATGGCCACGGTCGCCAAACTGTGGAAAGAACCAAGATGCCCTCCAACAGACGAATGGATAAGGAAGATGTGGTCCATATACACTATGGAGTATTATGTCTCCATCAGAAAGGATGAATACCCAACTTTTGTAGCAACATGTACGGGAGTGGTAGAGATTATGCTGAGTGAAATAAGTCAAACAGAGAGAGTCAATTATCATATGGTTTCACTTATTTGCGGAGCATAACAAATAACACTGAGGACATGGGGAGCTGGAGAGGAGAAGGGAGTTGATGGAAATTGGGGGGGAGGTGAACCATGAGAGACTATGGACTCTGAAAAACAACCTGAGGGTTTTGAAGGGGCGGGGGGTGGGAGGTTGGGGGAGCAAGTTGGTGGGTAATATGGAGGGCACGCTTTGCATGGAGCACTGGGTGTGGTGTAAAACTATGAATTTTGTTATGCTGAAAAGAAATGAAATTTTAAAAAATAAATTAAAAAAAAGAAGAAAGCTGGGATGGCAATCCTTATATCATATCAATTAGATTTTAACCCAAAGACTATAATAAGAGATGAGGAAGAAAACTATATCATACTCAAGTATCTGTCCAACAAGAAGACCTAACAATTTTAAATATTTATGCCCCTAACATGGGAGGAGCCAACTATATAAAGCAATTAATAACAAAATCAAAGAAACACGTCAACAGTAATACATTAATAGTAGGAGACATTAACACTTCCCTTACTGAAATGGACAGGACATCCAAGCAAAAGATCAACAAGGAAATAGAGGCCTTAAATGACACACTGGACCACATGGACATCACAGATATATTCAGAATATTTCCTCCCAAAGCAACAGTACACATTCTTCTCTAGTGCACATGGAACATTCTCCAGAATAGATCACATCCTGGGTCATCACATTCTGGAAGAAGTGGATGCATTCCTAGAGACATATAAAGTACCACACTGAACCAGGAAGAAATAGAAAACCTGAACAGACCCATTACCAGTAAGAAGATTGAAACAGTCATAAAAAATCTCCAGACAAACAAAAGCCCAGGGCCAGATGGCTTCCCAGGGGAATTATACCAAACATTTAAAGAAGAATTAACTCCTATTCTCCTGAAACTGTTCAAAAAAATAGAAATGGAAGGAAAACTTCCAAACTCATTTTATGAGGCCAGCATCACCTTGATCCCAAAACCAGAAAAGGATCCCATCAAAAAAGAGAATTACAGACCAATATCCTTGATGAACACAGAAGCAAAAATTCTCACAAAAGTACTAGCCAATAGGACTCAACAGTATATTAAAAGGATTATTCACCATGACCAAGTGGGATTTATTCCAGGGCTGCAAGGTTGGTTCAACATCCGCAAATCAATCAATGTGATACAACACATTAATCAAAGAAAGAACAAGAACCACATGATACTCTCAATAGATGCTGTAAAAGCATTTGACAAAGTACAGCATCCCTTCCTGATCAAAACTCTTCAAAGTGTAGGGATAGAGGGCACATACCTCAATATTATCAAGCCATCTATGAAAAACCCACCACAAATATCATTCTCAATGGAGAAAACTGAAAGCTTTTCCGTTAAGGTCAGGAACACGTCACGGATGTCCATTATCACCACTGCTATTCAACATAGTACTAGAAGTCCTAGCCTCAGCAATCAGACAACAAAAAGAAATTGAAGGCATCCAAATCGGCAAAAAAGAAGTCAAACTCTCACTCTTTGCAGATGATATGATACTGTATGTGGAAAACCCAAAAGACTCCACTCCAAAACTGCTAGGACTTGTACAGGAATTCAGTAAAGTGTTAGGATATAAAATCAATGAACAGAAATCAGTTGCATTTCTCTACACCAGCACCAACACAGAAGAAAGGGAAATCAAGAAGTCAATCCCATTTACAATTACACCCAAAACTATAAGATACCTAGAAATTAACCTAACCAAAGAGGCTAAAAATCTATACTCAGAAAAATATAAAGTACTCATGAAAGAAATTGAGGAACACACAAAGAAATGGGTTTGTTTGGCTTTTTTACTTTTTTATTTATTTATTTTCAGCGTAAAGGAATTCATTGTTTATGCACCACGCCCAGTGCTCCATGCAATGCGTGCCCTCCATAATACCCAAAACCTGGCTCCCAAAACCTCCCACCCCCTGCCCCTTCAAAACCCTCAGATTGTTTTTCATAGTCCATAGTCTCTCATGGTTAATCTCCCCTTCCTATTTACCTCAACGCCGTTCTCCTCTCCATCTCCCTATGTCCTCCATGTTATTTGTTATGGTCCACAAGTAAGTGAAACCATATGATAACTCACTCTCTCTGCTTGACTTATTTCACTCAGCATAATCCCTTCCAGTCCCGTCCATGTTGTTACAAAAGTTGGGTATTCGTCCTTTATGAAGGAGGCATAATACTCCATAGTGTATATGGACCATATCTTCCTTATCCATTCTTCCGTTGAAGGGCATCTTGGTTCTTTCCACAGTTTGGCGACTGTGGCCATTGCTGCTATAAACATTGGGGTAGAGATGGCTCTTCTTTTCACTAAATCTGTATCTTTGGGGTAAATACCCAATAGAGCAATCGCAGGGTCATAGGGAAGCTCTATTTTGAATTTCTTAAGGAATCTCCACACTGTTCTCCAATGTGGTTTCACCAACTTGCATTCCCACCAAGAGTGTGAGAGGTTTCCCCTTTCTCCACATCCTCTCCAACACATGTAGTTTCCTGTCTTGCTAGTTTTGGCCATTCTAATTGGTGTAAGGTGGTATCTCAATGTGGTTTTCATTTGAATCTCCCTGATGGCTAGTGATGATTAACATTTTTGCATGTGTCTGATAGCCATTTATATGTCTTCATTGAAGAAGTGTCTGTTCATGTCTTCTGCCCCTTTTTTGACATGATTATCTGTTTTGTGTGTGTTGAGTTTGAGGAGTTCTTTATAGATCTTGGATATCAGGCTGTGGATGCTGCTGAGTAAGCATCGTTAAAGTCTCCCCTCCCACCGCCGTCATGTCTAATTCAGAGTCTCCCAAAGAGCCTGAACAGCTGTGGAAGCTCTTGATCATAGGTCTGAGCTTTGAAACAACCGACGAGAGTCTGAGGAGCCATTTTGAGCAATGGGTAACACTTAAGGACTGTGTGGTAATGAGAGATCCAAACACCAAGCACTCCAGAGGCTTTGGGTTTATCACATACACCACTGCGGAGGAGGTGGATGCAGCCATGAATGCAAGGCCACACAAGGTGGTTGGAAGAGTTGTAGAACCAAAGAGTGCTGTCTCAGGAGAAGATTCTCAAAGACCTGGTGCCCACTTAACTGTGAAAAAGATTTTTTGTTGTTGGTGGTGGCATTAAAGAAAACACTGAAGAACATCATCTAAGGGATTATTTCGAACAGAATGGGAAATTCGAAGTGACTGAGATCATGACTGACCGAGGCAGTGGCAAAAAGAGGGGTTTTGCTTTTGTAACATTTGAAGACCATGATTCTGTAGACAAGATTGTCATTCAAAAATACTATACTATGAATGGCCACAACTGTGAAGTAAGGAAAGTGCTCTCTAAGAAAGAGATGACTAGTGCTTCGTCCAGCCAAAGGGGTCAAAGTGGTTCTGGAAACTTTGGTGGTGGTCGTGGAGGTGGTTTTGGTGGGAATGACAACTTTGGTCACGGAGGAAACTTCCGTGGTGGAGGTGGCTTTGGTGGCGGTCGAGGTGGCGGTGGGTATGGTGGCAGTGTGGACAGCTATAACAGATTTGGTAATGATGGAAGCAACTTTGGAGGTGGCGTAAGCTATAATGATTTTGGCAATTACAAAAATCAGTCCTCAAATTTTGGACCCATGAAAGGAGGCAATTTTGGAGGCAGAAGCTCTTGCCCTTATGGTGGTGGAGGCCAATACATCGCCAAACAACGAAACCAAGGTGGCTATGGTGGTTCCAGCAGCAGCAGTAGCTATGGCAGTGGCAGAAGGTTTTCATGACTGCCAGGAAACAAAGCATAGCAGGAGAGGAGAGCCAGAGAAGTGACAGGGAAGCTACAGGTTACAACAGATTCGTGAACTCAGCCAAGCACAGTGGTGGCAGGGCCTAGCTGCTGCAAAGAAGACATGTTTTAGACAATACTCATGTGTATGGGCAATAAAACTCGAGGACTGTATTTGTGACTAATTGTATAACAGGCTATTTTAGTTTCTGTTCTGTGGAAAGTGTAAAGCATTCCAACAAAGGGTTTTAATATATATATATATATATATATATATATATATATATATATATATTGCACCCATGCTGTGGATTGCTAAATGTAATAGTCTGATCATGACGCTGAATAAATGTGTCTTTAAAAAAAAACAGACAAAAAGACTGATGAAACTAGATGACAAGAGAAAAATAAATAAAAACAAACAAACAAACAAACAAAAAGAACCCCTCAAAAAGAACCCCGAGTATAAGGTTTATATACTACCAAAAAAAAAAAACAAATACACAAAAACACTGGAAGATGGAAAAGTGGTCATAAATTCTCAGTGTGGGTGAGGAAGGTTATTTTGATTCTTCCTGGATGTATCTTGGTATCTTTGTTAAACGACTCAACTTTCCTAAGAAGTCAGAAGTGTCCAAAAGGACGAGAATGGCAGGGGTATTGTCAGCAGCACTCAGTATTCCAGTGCAGCGGATGCTGCTGCATTGTGAATGGTTTGGCTGGACGCCAGTGTTCTTGATGCACAGGATCCTTTCAGGAATGGAAATAACTGGATCTTGAGTCAGAACACAAGTCCTCGCTCACCCTGGGGGGTCAAAGGGCCTGATCTAAGAAAAACTAAATTGAGGTTGATCAGAACTGCACCTGAAACTTAATTCCTCCATCTTGTCATTTTCTCTAAGATTCTACCTTCTTCTGTGTGTTACAAAAGCCAGTTATGTTGAGGGCTTCAGAGAGGTCTCTGGTGTGTACTGGTGTGTACTGTGTACTGTGTGTTCTCTGCTGTTCTGTTTTAGCAGAACTTGCCTTCAGGCCAGTTGTCTACAGAACCCCTCCTTGTCTGCAGTGCTCAGTGTTTGGTCCTTAGCCAGAATGTGGGAGTTTTAAGTAGGTGTGCTCTGCTGGGCTTGTTAAATGAGACCTGTTACCACTTCCTTAGAACTGAGGTCCCGCAGAATTCCCTGGCCAGGAGATGTGGAGTGTGCAGGCTGCAGCCACTCTGGAAAACAGGATGAAGATTCCCCAAATACTTAAAAGTATAACTACACTATGATCCAGCATTCACACGACTGGATATTCACCCAAAGAGCACAAAAAGACTAGGTCTCAGAGAACCTCACACCCCTCTATTAATGACATCATTATTTACAATGGCAAAACTATGGAAACAGCCCAAGTGTCCACTCACTAATGAATGATAAAGAGGTGGTATATGTAGAGAGAGTGGAACGTTACTCATTCATACAAAAGAATGAAATCTTGCCATTTCCAATGACTTGGATGGAGTTGGAGAGTTTTATGCTAAGTGTATTAGTGAACAACAAATACCATATTAATTCACTCATATGTTGAATTTAAGAAACAAAATAAATGAGGAAAGGTGAGAAAAGAAAGAGACAAAACAAGAAATACACTCTAACTACAGATAACAGACTGACGGTTACCAGAGGGGTGGCAGATGGAGGTGGGTTCCGTAGGTTTGGGTCTTTTTAAATATGCCCTATGTTAAATAACTGTAATTTATATAAAAACTTAAAAATAACTACAAACAGTGATTGTGTTCATCCTCCTCAACTTCACAACATACCACAGAAGGAATTTTCAATTAAAAAAAAGATGATATTATTCAGGGATTTACTAATTACCACTTCTGTGAAACTGAATGGTTAACAAACTAGCAGGTGTCCATATTCCTGAACTGCTATTAATATAAAGTGATTCATACTGGGAAACATAACTAATTCTTAGATTCTTAAGGTTTTATAGCTTGTAGGGTTAGGGAGTCGCTTGCCTATTTTTAAATTTTGCTTCTTGACTATTCATTTCCTTTAACTTAACTTTCGTATAATTGGCCTTCTCTTTATGTCCTTTGTATGTGACAGAACAAAAGAACAACAAAACTGGTAAAAATAGCATACTATATGTATTTCAACTCTAATCGATTAAACCAGTAACACCAGAAAGCTCTTGGAAAGGTGCAGATGCCATCTTATGAGGGGCATGACTATGGTCCAGTCCTGAGGCCCTCATCATGGAAGGGCTGGTCCACATGTCAGGTGTGGTGGAAGAAATGAGACTCTGGTGGAGATGCTTCAGTGTGAAATCATGTGGTGTATATGCTTGTCACCATTGCTATTCAAATATTTAAGATTCTACATATTATGTGGTGTTTTTTTTTCTAAAATAAACAATTAAAGGTAGGCATTTTTAACAACAAACAGAGAAAATTTATGCTCATATATTTAGTGAATGTTTTCCAAGGTTCAGAATAATTTTTAAAAGATGTTATTTATTTATTTGACAGACAGAGATTACAAATAGGCACGAGAGGCAGGCAGGGAGACAGAGGAGGAAGCAGGCTCTCCACGGAGCAGAACCCAATGTGGGGCTCGATCCCAGGACCCTGACCTGAGCCGAAAGCAGAGGCTCTAACCCACTGAGCCACCCAGGTACCCCAGTTCAGAATAATTTTAATGTTTTCTCTAATTTACATTGAAAGAGAGAAATTATGTCTCATATGTCATAACAATTGAGAGCTAGAGTAATGTCACTCAACTTTTTGCATTTTTTCCCTATTATTTCTGACTGGTTGTGGACATTACTTGACTAAAATAGTAATGACTCTCTGTGTGGTGCCATATGGGTTGGCATTTCCTAACTCATCTGTGCCCATATCTCACTGGCAGCTGTCCAAACACCTTGCATCCCATATTCTGTCCAAGTGCGGTCGTCCTGAGCTCCTGGGCCCGGCTGGTTCACAGCAGTGCATCTGAGTACTTATGAAGCATGGACAAGTGTCAGCTGGCCTTCCTTTGCACCTAGCATTCCTCTGCAGGGAACAAGCCAAAGCCTGAGGAATCATATTTACTATGTGTTGTTCCACTGGTCCTCACTGCCTGGCACCAACTATGTATTCCAGTACCTGCTGGTATTTTCTTATTTTTATTTTCATTTTTATTTAAACATTTTATTTTAATTTGTTTTCAGCGTAACAGTATTCATTGCTTTTAAAACCACACCCAATGCTCCATGCAATGCATACCATCCTTAAAACCCAAAACCTGGCTCCCATTACCTTCCAACCCTTGCCCCTTCAAAACGCACAGGATGATGTTCAGAGTCCACAGTCTCTCATAGTTCACCTCCCCTTCCAATTTCCCTGAACTCCCTTCTCCTCTCCATCTCCCCATGTCCTCCGTGTTATTTGTTATGCTCCACAAATAAGTGAAACCATATGATAATTGACTCTCTCTGCCTGACTTATTTCACTCAGCATAATCTCTCCAGTCCCGTCCCTGTTGCTACAAAAGTTGGGTATTCATCCTTTCTGATGGAGGCATAATACTCCATAGTGTATATGGACCACATCTTCCTTATCCATTCATCCGTGGAAGGACATCTTGGTTCTTTCCACAGTTTGGCGACCATGGCCATTGCTGCTATAAACATTAGGGTACAGATGGCCCTTCTTTTCATTACATCTGTATCTTTGGGGTAAATACCCAGTAGTGCAATTGCAGGGTCTTAGGGAAGCTCTATTTTTAATTTCTTGAGGAATCTCCACACTGTTTTCCAGGGTGGCTGCACCAATTGCATTCCCACCAACAGTATAAGAGGGTTCCCCTTTCTCCACATCCTCTCCAACACACGTTGTTTCCTGTCTTGCTAATTTTGGCCATTCTAACTAGTGCGAGATGGTATCTCGATGTGGTTTTAATTTGAATCTCCCTGATGGCTAGTGATGATGAATATTTTTTCATATGTCTGATAGTCATTTGGATGTCTTCATTGGAGAAGTGTCTGTTCATATCTTCTGCCCATTTTTTGATTATCTGTGTTGTGTGTGTTGAGTTTGAGAAGTTCTTTATTATCCTAGATAACAACCTTTTGTCTGTACTGTCATTTGCAAATATCTTCTCCCATTACGTGGGTTTCCTCTTTGTTTTGTTGACTGTTTCCTTTGCCTTTGGAAACATATCTTGAAAGAAGTTGCTGTGGCTGATATCAAAGAGGTTACTGTTCTTGTTCTCCTCTAGGATTCTGATGGATTCCTGTATCACGTTGAGGTCTTTTATCCATTTCGAGTTTATCTTTGTGTACGGTGTAAGAGAATGGTTGAAGTTCATTTTTCTACATATAGCTGTCCAATTTTCCCAGCACCATTTATTAAAGAGACTGTCTTTTTTCCACTGTATATTTTTTCCTACTTTCTCGAAGATTATTTGACCATAGAGTTGAGGGTCCATATCAGGGCTCACTACTCTGTTCCACTGGTCTATGTGTCTGTTTTGATGCCAATACCATGCTGTCTTGGTGATCACAGCTTTGTAGTAAAGCTTGAAATCAGGTAACATGATGCCACCAATTTTATTATGGTTTTTCAACATTTCCTTAGAGATTTGGGGTCTCTTCTGATTCCATACAAATTTTACGATTATTTGCTCCAGCTCTTTGAAAAATACCAGTGTGGGGCGCCCGAGTGGCTCAGTGGGTTAAGCCTCTGCCTTCAGCTCAGGTCATGATCTCAGGGTCCTGGGATCCAGCCCCGCATTGGGCTCTCTGCTCAGCAGTGAGCCAGCTGCCCCCCCCCCCGCCTGCCTCTCTGACTACTTGTGATCTCTCTCTCTCTGTCAAATAAATAAATAAAATCTTAAAAAAAAAAGGAAAAGAAGAATACCGGTGCAATTTTGATTGGAATGGCATTAAAAGTATAGATTGCTATAGTTAGTATAGACATTTTAACAATGTTTATTCTTCTGATCCAAGAGCATAGAATGGTCTTCCATCTCTTTGTGTCTTCTTCAATTTCTTTCATGAGTGTCCTGTAGTTCCTCGAGTACAGATCCTTTACATCTTTGGGTAGGTTTATTCCCAGGTATCTTATGGTTCTTGGTTCTATAGTAAATAGAATCGATTCTCTAATTGCCCTTTGTGTATTTTCATTGTTAGTGTATAAGAAAGCCACTGATTTCCGTACATTGACTTTGTATCCTGCTATGTTACTGAATTGCTGTATGAGTTCTAGTAGTTTGGGGGTGGAGTCTTTTGGGTTTTCCATATAAAGTATCATGTCATCTGCGAAGAGAGAGAGTTTGACTTCTTCCTTGCCAATTTGGATACCTTTTATTTCTCATTGTTGTCTGATTGCTGTTGCTAGGATTTCTAATACTATGTGGAACAAGAGTGATGAGAGTGGGCATCCTTGTTGTGTTCCTGATCTCAACAGGAAGGCTATGAACTTCTACCCATTAGAGATGATGTTTGCTACGGGTCTTTCATAGATAGATTTTATGAGGTTCAGGAATGTTCCCTCTATCCCTATACTTTGAAGCGTTTTAATCAGGAATGGATGCTGGATTTTGTCCATGCTTTTTCTGCATCAATTGAGAGGACTATGGAGTTCTTCTCTCTTCTCTTATTGATTTGTTCTATCACATTGATTGATTTGCGAATGTTGAACCACCCTTGTAACCCAGGGATGAGTCCCACTTGGTCATGGTGGGTAATCTTTTTAATGTGCTGTTGGATCCTGTTTGCTAGGATCTTGTTGAGAACCTTGGCATCCATATTCATCAGTGACATTGGTCTGAAATTCTCCTTTTTTGTGTGTGCTTTGCCTGGTTTTGGGATCAGGGTAATGTGGGCTTCCTAAAAAGAGTCTGGAAGTTTTTTTTCTGCTTCAATTTTTGAAACAGCTTCAGGAGAATAAGTGTTATTTCTTCCTTGAAAGTTTGGTAAAATTCCAAATTCTACTTGTCTCTATATTTCTTATGCTTGTGTCTATATTTCTTATGTAATCTGGCAGGTCCTGGGCTCTTATTTTTTGGGAGGTTTTTGATCACTGCTTTAGTCTTGTTACTAGATATTGATCTATTCAGGTTGTCAGTTTCTTCCTGGTTCAATTTTGGGAGTTTATATTTTTCCAGTAATGCATCCATTTCATCTAGGTTGCATAACTTATTTGCATAAACTGTTGATAATAACTTCTGATGATTGTTTCTATTTCCTTGGTGTTAGTTGTTATCTCTCCCTTTTCATTCATAATTTTATTAATTTGAGCTTTCTCTCTTTTCTTTTGGATTAGTGTGGCCTATGGTTTATCGATCTTATTGATTCTTTCAAAAAACCAGCTTCTAGTTTCATTGATATGTTCTATTGTATCTCTAGTTTCTACCTCATGGATCTCTGCTCTAATCTGGATGATTTCCCTTCTTGTGTGTGGAGTTGGTTTAATTTGTTGTTGATTCTCGAGTTCTTTAAGGTGTAGAGACAGCTGGTATATTCTGGATTTTTCAATTTCTTTTCAGGGAGTCTTGGATGGATATGTGTTTCCCCTGTAGGACTGCCTTGACTGTATCCCATAGGTTTTTAACTGAAGTATCTTCATTCTCATTGGTTTCCATGAATTGTTTAAGTTCTTCTTTGATTTTCTGGTTGATCCAAGCATTCTTAAGCAAGGTGGTCTTTAGCTTCCAGGTGTTTGAAATCATTCCGAACGTTTCCTTGTGGTTGAGCTCCAGTTTCAAAGCATTGTGATCTGAGAATATGCAGGAAATAATCTCAGTCCTTTGATACCAGTTGAGTTCTAATTTGTGACCCAGTATGTAGTCTATTCTGAAGAAGGTTCCATGTGCACTCGTAGAAGAAAGAGTATTCTCTTGTTATAGGATGAAATATTCTGGCTACAATAAGACAGGAATCAACAAATGTTGGCAAGTAAGTGGAAAAAGGGAAACCCTCTTGCACTGTTAGTAGGAACTCAACCTGGTGCAGCCACTCTGGAAACAATATGTCGGTGCACATCCCAGAGCTCAGGACACCCTGGGAAGAAAGACCATGGGATCACACGTAGTGGAAACAGCAAGCTCTGGAGGAGAGGATAAATATCGTTACGTGGGGCCCTCAGGGCCCTCTGACCACGAGTCCCAGCCCCAGATGCAAGTGCAGAGAGAGACTAGGAAGTGACAGGTTCCTGTAGGGCTCTGCAGTGTCTATTGCTATGAACAATCCCATTCTTAGGGCTCCTCTGTTTTCCTGACTCTGAATCACAATTTCCCTTATAAGCTCACACTCTGGGAAAATGGTTCAGGTACCCCTGAGCCTTCATTGATTTAGTCATTGCAAGATGCTAAATAACACAAATGACCTTATTTACGTCCTCTCCATTCAAAGATGTGTTCCTGCTTATGTAATGGTTTGGGTTTCAAAAGCATGTTCCATTGGTTGTTATAGGGGAAGATCTGCTCCAGGGCTTAGACAAAATTACACAATAACCAATATCTACAAAGAGGCATCACCACCCTAAGTGGAAACTGTGCTTATCCATTTAAAAAAACTAACACATACCCTTACGTGGGTGTCCACCCAAAGTTGACACAAAAATATTCCTTCATCATGAAAATATGGTTTTAAAAACAATGACACTTATGGACAATTCATTTTATGTGTCCATAATAATACAATTTCACTCTAGTGTCTTTTAAAATAATATAAAATTATCTAAGTATCCATCTGTCATCTATCTGTTCTATAGTCATCTGATCTCTATTTGAAGTTTATTCATCTATCTCAGGATATATCCTCTTGCTGCAAGTCTTTCAGGAATGTGAACATAACCCCCACAATCTCTTACTTGACCTCTAATGTTTAGATCCTAATAATTCCCGGGTCATTAACACCATTTCCTTTAGGGTAGAATTTGAGTATCATTAACTCCATGCCTGAATTAATGATCATCTCTGTGCTGCATAAGAGAAAAGTTACCCACTTTTCTTTTATTAAGATTTTATTTATTTATTTGAGAGAGATCACAGGTAGGCAGAGAGGCAGGCAGAGAGAGAGAGAGAGAGAGAGAGGAGGAGGTTGCAGACTCCCTGCCAAGCAGAGAGCCTGATGCGGGACTCGATCCCAGGACTCTGAGGTCATGACCTGAGCCGAAGGCAGAGGTTTAACCCACTGAGCCACCCAGGCACCCTACCCACTTTTCTTTAAAGCAAGATCCCCTTTCCAGAGAAAACAGGCCCCTGAATGAGGTGGATTTCTCAGGACAAGGGAGGCACCCTCCAAGCATAGGAACTGTAACTGCAAAACACAGAGTAGGTGTCTTGTGTTGGTGCCCATGCACTTTAAGACAAAGATACCACTTACACGTTCTGCAGACATCTTGGCAGACAAAGCCCATCAGCAGAGACCATTGGGATCAAAGGTCTCCAGATGTACCCATGCTCTGCAGGTAGTTGTTCATTTGGAAAGCTGTAGCTATAAAGTGTGGATCCCATTAAGTATCTTTTTGAAAAATAGTTTAGATTAAAGTGAATTTTGACACACTCATGTATTCAATATTTATTCTTTGCTCAGAAAGTGAGGCCATCTATTGACCTGCTTCCAACACAGCTCATAGACCAAGGGCTCAGCCATCCTAGAACAACATGCCTTGTGAGTTCAACAAGGAGATACACACAGGTGGTCCTGGAAGGTCCAGAGGAACCTGAATCTGTCCCTGTAGACTTCCAAGGACAGGCTTCCTCCCACACATGCAAACTTCTCCTCAACCTCTAGGGTAAAATCCACTCTCATGTGTGGGAGCTCACATCTCTCTCTTCGGACAGGGTGAGGTCTCTGGGGAAGGCAGAGCTGTGGTCTGGAGGAATATGAGTTTCTAGGCCCTTCTCTGTGTCTGGTGACAGCTCCCCAAGGAGATGGTCCAGATGTCAGACATGGGACCATTGAGATGGTTGTGAGTGTCGTGAGTGACTGGGTCTTGTGCCCAGGTGTCCTGCCCCAGGTGCTGCTTCAGGAGTCAGGCTCATGAGTGCTGAGGGGCTCACAGACCCTGAACCTCACCAATGTTGTCTTTGAATTCTCCGTGTCATGCAGTAATTTCTGGTTGAACTGAACCCACCAACCCCAAGTGACTGGGTGCAGTGAATTGGTTTATAAATCTTAGGTAAAGCACACATGACAGCCCATCCAACAAGAGCCACATGTCCATCTCCAGAGTCACATCCAAGAGCGAGTTTTTGCAGCTGACTGATCTCAGTGCCACCAAGGTCCTGGCCCTGTATTACTGTGAAGAGACATAGTGAGAGCATGTCATAATGAGCCCAGACCCAAACCTCCCTGCAGGGACACAGCAGAGGCTGTGCTGCAGGAACAGTCAGGACAAGGGGGCGCTCAGGTCACCACGGGGCACTCGGGTCACCAGGGTCCCTCAGGATACCAGGGGTCGCTCAGGCCCACCAAATACAGGGTAGGTCTAGATGCAGGTGAAGAAGGTGAATTGTTTTCCTTCTCAGCTAGAAAAATATATACTGGGCTTGGGGGGTCTGTATTTTTTTCAAAAAATTTTTATTAATTTCATTTCTTTTCAGCATACCAGAATTCATAGTTTTTGCACGACACCCAGTGCTCCATGAAATGCGTGCCCTCCATAATACCCACCACCTGGCTCCCCCAACCTCCCCCCCACCCGTTCAAAACCCTCAGGTTGTTTTTCAGAGTCCATAGTCTCGAATGGTTCATCTCCCCCCCCCAATTTCCCTCAACTCCCTTCTCCTCTCCATCTCCCCATGTCCTCTGTGTTGTTATGCTCTGCAAATAAGTGAAACCATATAACCATATAATAATTGACCCTCTCTGATTGACTGATTTTACTCAGCCTAATCTCTTCCAGTCCCGTCCATGTTGCTACAAAAGTTGGGTATTCATCCTTTCTGATGGAGGCATAATACTCCATAGTGTATATGGACCACATCTTCCTTATCCATTCGTCCGTGGAAGGGCATCTTGGTTCTTTCCACAGTTTGGCGACCATGGCCATTGCTGCTATAAACATTGGTGTAGAGATGGCCCTTCTTTTCACCACATCTGTATCTTTGGGGTAAATACCCTGTAGTGTAATTGCAGGGACATAGGGAAGCTCTATTTTTAACTTCTTGAGGAATCTCCACACTGTTCTCCAGAGTGGCTGCAAAAACTTGCATTCCCACCAACAGACTGTATTTTTACAGGATCTGATATTTTATTAGTATTGTATGTTATAATCATTGAGTTTCAAGGTGAAATAATTTTTACACTAAAATATATTTTCATGTTCTTTGGAAACAAAAGATGGAAATATATATTCCAAAGAAATAATAATGTGCAATTATTTCCTCTTATCCTTGCAGATTTTATGAATATTTATTGATATTTCTAGCTACAAAGCTGTTGGATTTTCCCATATAAGGACAAATAATGCATAGTTTAAAAATCTTTAGCATAGTCTATTTATTAAATATTTTAATGAAGTAATAATATTACATATTTTAACTATTTAAACTATTAAACACTTATTAAATATTTCAATAAAATACTTCTATAAATAATTCCTAAATAATAAGACTTAATCATGAATAAAGTATCAGTATTTGGATTATCCATAACTGACTTCAATATATCAATATATTATACATAAATAAATTTTTAATTGTTCATTTCAAATGTACTCATCCATTAGACTGTTCCTTTGACAGAATCATTATTGCTCTGTGTTTTGAAAAAATGACAATGTCCTGAGATTCTCATCTGCACTCTTGCTTCTGCAAGGCTCTAATAGTCACCTACAGGATGAGCAGAACCTCTCTTCCCCCATCAGTGTCCAAGGACCAGGGGTATCTCCCTTCTTAGATCTGGTGACTTCTTCATCATCTCTTCGCTCCTTATTATCCTTACCCAGCTCTTGTCCCAAACACAAAACATGACACTTCATTCATAGAACTTTGATTGTTAGGTAGGCCTTCATATGCCTGACACATTTTTGTCAGTTACATTAAGCCACAAGAACATTCTAGAATTTCCATGTATTAGTCATAGTTCTCCTGAGGAACAGAACACATACCTCATTGGCATACATCACTGAAGAGTCTGAGAAGTCCCATGAACTACTATAACAAGGTGGAGACCCAAGAGGGCCAATGATGTAAGTCTCATCAGATTCTCAGTGGAATCTAGTTGGAGATCCTGGGGACCTGAAGCTGTAAGTGCATCCAAGGGCAGGAGGCAACCAGTGTCCCTGCTCAAGCATGCACACAGGAAGTAAACATGGAATTCCTTCTCCCTCAGCCTTTTATTCTACTCAGAACCTTAATGGATTGGATGATGCCCATGTAAACAGAGACCATGGATAAAATCATCACTGTCTCCTAGAAACAGCCTCACAAATCCCCAAACCAATTAAATTAAATTAAAACAATGTTTAATCTGAGCACCCATGTCCCTGTCACTTTGACACATTGAGTTAACCATCAATCATCCACCTCCTGTAAACTGGGCATCCATATTCATTGCCTTAATCACACTCATTCTGCAAACAAAGTAAATAACACAGTCACAATTTCACCATATATGATACAAGTATCCTGCATACAACCAAAAGCATCTAAACCCTTCCCCAGAAGAGGACGTGAAGCTCTTTAGTGGTGTTTTCTCTTCTCATTGATATACCTCAACTGATATATGATGGAAAATTAAGAATTCTTAAATGCAATGATATAAAGTCAATAATCTTATGTTTCATGGCAAAGAAAAGACAGTGAACAAAACAAAGACATACACATATTTATTTTAAAAAATAAGGAGAACATATACATAATAACTAAGGTCCTCATTTCTGTAACTGGAAAAGACTGAAAATTGGGATATAAAGCTGCGTTCATACTATACCAATGATGTATTCTCTGTGTTATCAGCCAAATCTTCAGGCTGTCCAGGGCCATTGTCTGGCAGAATGACAAATATCTTTATTCTAGAAAGATCTGAAGTTTATCTCAAATTTACAAGATGTCGCCACTGAATTAATGCTGTAATCCTGTCTGCATGAGGGAATTTCTCTCATATAAAACAGGTGCTCCAGGGAGGTAGAGAATATGATAGGACTAGTGAGTTTCACCTTTAACTGGTGTCTGAATGTCATGCAGAAACATATGTGAACCAGGTTCAACTTTTTCTTCCCCTCTGTGGTAATTGTAGGACTCTTCCCATGACCATATCTGTAGGTTAGGAGAGAGAAAGCAGTATAGGAAGACTGGGGATCATGGGCCTGTGGAAAATACTTCATGTGACTTGCTTGTGTCTTCAGGATTTCTTCAGACACCATTATTTCTTCCATTGGGTGACGGAGTATCACACTACATGTTCCACTTTATGGCTTGAACATTCAAATAACACCCACTTTAAGATGGACAGCTCAATTTCCATGGCAGCCTAGTGACTCTGGCTTGAACATATATTTCCTAAGATCCAGGAACAGGCTTCCAGCTATTTCTCAAAAGAAGAATCATGGTCTGCAAAGACTGGTGGGGCTTTATTCCAAAATTGTAAAGTCCAAGACTGTGACTTACCTATAGGGGACTTCCACAGCTCTTAACAACTTGTGCAGCACAAACTGGACATGGGAATGGGCAGGGGGTGACAATCACCACCCCTACATCCTCTATAGCCATGATGGTATCACTAATCTTAGCAGTTCTTCAAGAAGCATGTATCCGCATAATGTCCTATGCTTCCAGAAAGAGGTAATTATATACATCAGTATGTTTATCCCCACAAGATACCACTACACCCCCACTAAGAATGGCTACAATACAAAAAGACTGACAATACATTATGCCAAAAAGCATGTACAGAATGTAGAACTATTATTCATTTTTCACCTGAAATTTCACCTGCAGAAAGAACCTATGTAATTAGTTTCCATGGTAAGAGAGCCTGAGAAGTCGCAGGCTCCGTCCTCTACAAGCTGGTAGGGATGGTGGAGTAAATCATTCTCAGTCAGTTGGATGGAGAAACAGGGGATCCCTTGGTGCATTGCTCAGTCCAAGAGTAGGAAGTAAAAGAAGAGATGAGCAGTTCAGGCAATGAGATTGAAATAAAAGGGTGACTTCCTCCTTCTTATGCCTTTGTTCTCTTCAGGTTCTCAGTGGGTTGGAAGATACTCACCTCAACTCGGAAAGGAAATCTGTTACACAGCAGGGACCCAATGATAATCTCACCTAGAAGCACACTGACTCCTATGGAAATCCAAGATTTCTGTGCAAGACTTGTAGACTCAGGCAGGTCTATGCCTCTCTGTAGTGTGGGGATGGACACATCTGTGACCTCAACTTTCTAAGGGGACCAAGAAATGTGTCTTCCTTTTTCAATATCTTCGATATTTTCTAGCTTCAAGGATGGTGTGAAAAGTAGCCATTGCTTTATATATTGAGGCTCAAAATGGCACTCTGCTGTTTTATTTCAGAATATCTTACCTTTATTTCCCTTACTCCTCTGATCCAGTGGCCCTATGAACCCAACATTTTATTTTATTTCTTTTCAGCGTAACAGAATTCATAGTTTTTGCACCACACCCAGTGCTCCATGCAATGC
>PISX010025224.1:0-26484 GCA_004024625.1 Mellivora capensis
GTTTTTAGATTTTTTTTTCCCCCCTGAGGTGGCCTAATGCTGTTTCCAGGGGCAAAGATTAGAACTAAAGGGACCTATATGGGGGCCTTGCTTTTAGAATATTCTGGTCATATGATCCTAAGTATATCACTTACAGTTCTTGAGCCATGGTTTCCATTTTCTAAAATGGGAAGACTAATGCTTGATGTATAATATAGTTGTGAGAATTAAAGGAGAAAAGAAATGGAAATCACTAAGCAGAGACCTTGGCACAGTTTTAGTATTATCTGCTTCTGTGTATTTATCCTGATTATTCTATTCGGCATTATCTCAAAATTATAAGTCACTTCAAATAATTACCAGTAGGTAATAAATTATTAAAAGTGTGTTAGACAGTTATGGAAATTTTTATTGATAATTATTCAATGAGGACATAGGCAAATTCAATTTTAAATATTTAAAAAATCCATATGCTGTTAAAATTATTCAAAACATAAGATAATGTGAAAATGCTTTATAGCATCTATTTAAAATTCATATACCACAAACTTACCAAAATTAAAGTAGCTATAAAATAATTGTACTTTGAAAAACATTTTTGGAAGGAAAAGTGTTTTGAAACATTTGAATTTTCCTGGAAGCAAACAGAATGAAATGCAAAACATGGTCCTGGTGGACCTAAGCCATTGTCAGGAAAAAATAAAATGAATGTTCATGGACAAAGATCAACATGGTCATGAAGTTGTATCATGTCTTTAGAAATTATGTTCCAATGTCAGTATAATTACCACTTTGAAAAACACCAAAAAGAACTCGCAAATTTGTTGCTACATTTGGACATCACTAATACTTCAACCCACATTGACAGGAGTCCATCAAGAAATTTCTCTATGTTGAAATAGATTATAAATGTTTTGCAATGCAAAATGATTGCTCTAAGGTAACATTAAGAGTCTTGTTAATTTGGCATTATGTGTGATGTTTCTTCAGGATTCTGACAACTTTTTCACTCTTTATTAGATTAATGGACCCATGGGTATTAGAGTATGAGTAGAAACTTCAGGGTATTGTTGCACATAATGGAAAATTTGAGGAAAAAACTTAGAATTCTATTACTGCTTTTAGCACAAATTTAATACAAGTTTGTTTCTAAAATCCAAGCAAAGTTTAGCTCCCTCCTCTCACCTCTTCAATAAGGATGCTATGAAAAAGAGGAAGATTGTCTTGCACTCATCTGGCCAACTTGAAGAGACTTAAGAGGGTGCATTTCTCCACTAGGAGTCATCATTAGTCCCCATAGTACCTTTGTGAGGCTTAGAAAAAGGTGATCCTTCGTCCAAACAGATAGCTGGCTCATGTGCCAGCATTCAAGGTTTAGCAAACAGGGTTTAGGCTAGAATTCAGTCTGTCTTTTCCCTTTGTTGAAGTACTTTTGCACAGAGAACAATCTGTACCTGCCTAGTCTAGGAGCCCCTATGGCGAGTGTCATTGATCTGATTTTCCTGCTACAGAGTGACTGTAATGGGTCTGGGCACTGGTATTTCCTCAGGGTGTAGGGTAACCCAGTGCATGCTGGGCAGAGCAAAGTCCCTGTTGGACCTGACTATCTACAGTCTTTCCACAGCACAGCTGCCAGCACCCACAGCTGCCTTGGCTGTGCATCTGGCACAGTTCTGTGTTGGGAGATCAATGGGGATCTATGCCAGCTGGAGAGGCATTTTTCAAGGACAAAAATGGCCAAAGCTCATGAATATAGGCAACTTTTAGGCAGGCAAAGAGCATAGGTTTATGGCTAGAAATTTTGGGTTCAGTTTTCTCCCAACTATAACTACTAATGGAGATGACTTAAATTTTTGTTCTGTCTACATTTAGTATTAACTTGCTAATTAATGCTGATGAAAATGCTAGATAAGAAGGATTTCGGTGAGTTCTAGATGTTTCAATATTAAGTATTAAGATTGAACTACATAAAAATTTCCATCTGTGTAGGCCAAGGACCGAAGAGAGTGGCTTGTGCAGTACAGCTGACTCAATAAATCAGGGCTATGTGGCCCTGCACATTCCAAAGAAAGGACTCGCCCATGGTCAGCTCCTAACAGAGGATCTCTAAACTTCTGGAATATGTTTGATTAGGGTGTATTTGTAATCCTGGGTTTCTTTGGACCACTTCAGATAGTTGGTGCTAACAATGTGATTTATCAATTTGGGCTTTGGAGGAGCTAAGGTTGAAAAGTCAGTGCTCCATGCCTACATGTTTAAACCCCTCCTCCCACTGAAAATGCTGGAGATCTAGACTCCTATGAGCTTTCCTGGGCTGTAATGCTCTTTAGGTTGCATGTCATTGATAATAGAATTAAGTGCTGTCCATATAATTCCTCTAGGAGAGGATGCCTGGAAGCTTGTGCCCAGTTTCTCTTGGACTCTTCTCTGTAAAAGGTAAACCTTTTACCTTTGCTGATTTTGAACTGTTTGCATTCTCTCTGACAAACCATGATCATGAGTGTAACAGCTTTTCTGAATTCTTGTGAGTCCTTCCAGCAAATCACTAAAACTAAGGATGGTCTTAGAGGTACCACCCAGTAATAAGGAATTTTCCATCTAACTTCTATTTGAATAAATACAAATTCAAAATGAAATGCCATGTTTTCTTGCCTAAAATAGAAATAATGAGGGGTGCCTGGGTGGCTCAGTCATTAAACATCTGCCTTTGGCTTAGGTCATGATCCCCAAGTCCTGGAATCGAGCCCCATGTTGGGCTTCCTGCTCAGTGGGGAGCCTGCTTCTCCCTCTCCCATTCCCTCTGTGTGTTCTCTCTCTCTCTCTCTGTCAAATAAATAAATAAAACTTAAAAAAAAATAGAAATCATGATTGTAGTCCATGTTGTGAAGTATATAGACAAATACACAGTCTGATAATTCTTGGTAGGAATGTAAATATATTTTTCTTTAAAGTAGAATTTATCATTTTATACATGTATTTTAAGATTTAAAATTTTAAGGGACGCCTGGGTGGCTCAGTTGGTTAAGCGGCTGCCTTCGGCTCAAGTCATGATCCCGGCGTCCTGGGATGGAGTCCACATCGGGCTCCTTGCTCGGCGGGGAGCCTGCTTCTCCCTCTGCCTCTGCCTCTACCTGCCACTCTGTCTGCCTGTACTCGCTTATTCTCCCTCTCTCTCTCTGACAAATAAATAAATAAAAAATCTTTAAAAAAAAGATTTTAAATTTTAAGATTTAGAGCACTTTTACTTTCACAAAAAAATCATGTGTAAGCTACAGAGTTCTCATATATCTGTTGCATCCACACACGTATAACTTCCCCCGTTATCAATATCCCCCACCAGAGTGATACATTTGGTACAACTGATCAACATATAACTACTCATAGTCTGTAGTTTCCATTAGGATTCACTTTTGGTGTTGCATATTCTATGAGGCAAATATATAATGATATGTGTCTGTCATTATGGTATCATACAGAATATTATCATTGCCGTAAAATTCCTCTGTGGTCTACTTACTCATCTTTCCCCTCTCCCAAACCTTGGCAACCACTGATTTTACCCTCCTCATAGTTTTGCCTTTTTCATAATGTCATATAGTTGGAGTCATGTAATATATAGCCTTTAAGATTGGCTTTTTTCACTTCATAATATGCATTAAGATTCCTCCATATATTTTTATGTCTTGATAGGTCATTTCTTTTTAGTGCTGAGATTGGATTAGAGGATCTTACATAAACCTTCTAGCTTTAATTTTCTGAGATTCTGCAATCTCCATTACTGGAAGAATATATTACTTTTGCACTGGAACTAAGTACATGAACAACTAGCTGACTGAAGTTGGACTCCACTTTCAAGAGGAAGCCTAATTCTCCCCCAAGAGTTAGGCCTTGGGACAGAGGCAGGGTCATGCAGTCTTTCTGGATGCTGAAGCTGTATAAGCTGTTTATGTAAGATGTAGCACTACGTGTTCTCTGCTGTTAGCTTTTCTTCCAGGTGGACTGCATGACAGGTCTTCAAAGAGAGAATAATAAAGCACATAGCTGGAGTATAGCAGAGGTGGAAGATGGCAAAATAGTGTGGTCACTGAATCCCTTGTCTGAGTTCTTCCAAAGGCTTAATTATGCTGTTCTCCCAATGGTCTGTGAGATACTCCATTGCCTTATAATTCCTTTCACTTTTTGCTCAGATTACTTCTATTTTGATTTTTGTTACATGTGATGAAAAGAATTTATCTAATGCATATCTTCTCTTTCCCTCCCATTTCCACTTTTCTGTCAGGACTCTAGGCAACTTCATGTTGCTCCAAGTCACGTGTCTAAGAGAGCAAAATAATATGTTAATTTATGGCAAACTGTTGGTGACAGTATAGTTATCTAGGAAATACACATATTCAGAAAATACATATATTTTAGGAGCACCTGCCATTTGTATAAGAGGATTTTTCTGCTTTCAAAGAATGCATCCCTAATGGTATAATTTTAGGCACTGTGACACCTGGGACAGGACCTTATACTGGTTGGGAGAGGTTTAGGCTCTCAATGAAACTGTGTAGATACTTGATTTTGTGACCACGTACAAGGCTAAATTTCAAGGGTTGGTCAAATGAGACTATAGGTGCTCATTCTCCCTAAAAGTTATTTGGTTTTATCTCTCTTGCCATTGCTCCAGTAATTTTCCTTTGTCTACAGGGAAAGAAACAAGCATTTTAGATGAATGCTTTTATACTGGGAAGCACAGTGGATTGAAATCTTACTAGCTTTAAGAAGATGATAGCTGTATTTCTTTAAATTGAGATCATTAAAATAAAATTACACTGCTAGCCTTTATATTCCATTTCAGTTTCTATAATTAAAATAATGTTCTCCTTTAAAACATAGACTCATAATTCACAAGGAGACATTATTGCCTATCCAAATATTGCAAAATGTAAACAAATTTCCACTAGAATGCCCACACATTAAAAAAGAAATTGCTGTTATTATTTTGTGTACTGATAAGTAGTTAATAAATGATTTAATTAGATAATTTAAAGCTATTAACATATTAGATGACACAAATACTCTAGATCAAATAAAAGAGTACTTTTACATATTATAAAGTATTTCAGGTCTATTGACTGTAGTTCAATATAATGTATATTATAAAATTGATATCGCTAGATACATATATATATGTACATATATATATTTGCATTCATTAAAAATACTAAGTAATGGACCTTATCTAATGTTTGTCTCTGGGCATATGTCTATATATCTATAATCTATATCTATGTATATCTGGTGTATATGTTGTTTACACGAAGTGACCATACACACGTGTGAGGTGTATAGACATATATAGTGATATGAGCAGGTACCATTTTTACACACATGCACAGAGTCATACTTTGGCTCTAGTAGCCAGAGACTACGTTTGCTAGAAAAGAAAACTTACCTGGGCCTCAATTTCCTCATTTCTTTTTTTTTTTTTTTAAGATTTTATTTATTTATTTGACAGAGATCACAAGTAGGCAGAGAGGCAGGCAGAAAGAGAGGGGGAAGCAGGCTCCCCACTGAGCAGATGGGGCTTGATCCCAGGACCCTGAGATCATGAATGGAGCTGAAGCAGAGGCTTTAACCCACTGAGCCACCCAGGTGCCCCAATTTCCAGATTTCTGTACTGGGATAATAGTAATTTCCTCAAGCTATTTGTGATGAAGGTTAAACTGAATCAGGAATATAGTGTCTGAGGCTATTATATCAAGAGACATTATTTCTCTTCATTCTATAATGTTAATTCTGGAAAGCTACTTTATAATGTTTTATTTTATTTTTCACACTGAAATTATGCTTGGACTATCTAAAATAGAGAACTGAAGTTACTACTTTGGCAATCGAGGTAAGATGTGTGATTTTTGTCCTAAGTAGTATGTGTAGTATGTGCAATGCCGCACTATCTTGCGTAATCTCAGAGCTCCTAAACCATGTGTTCTGGGAGAAGGCTAGAACACTTGATGACAGAAAAGTAGAGAGAATAATCGGAAACCGTCACAAGAACGTGACCATGGATAAGCGTGGTAGAGAGTCTAGTTACTCTTGGGTTTTAGCAGTTGCTGGAGCTTAGGGGAAAAGTCCTTGCCTTATTAAGCTGATCTTTTGGAAACTAGAAATGGATTTCACCTTCTAGCCTGACTTGATCCCAGGAAATATCTATCAGCCATTTTATACATTATATGAATTTAGTTGGATATGAATATTTAGTTTATCTATACACAGGGGATTTGCATATGAGTTTTTCTTGCTAATTGTGCAATAAAATAGCATTTTCCCACTGAGTAAATTTCAAGCATCAGTGAGCTGTTGGTGAGATATTTGAGAGGATGATATTTTCTTCATAGTGCTTATCAAATCAATTTTTATAAGTTATCACTTTACAAAGTCATACTGCTAATACTTGAAGATACACTTTTTCAGAACACTTTTTTCTAAAGAGGTGGTTAAAAAATTATTTCCTCATGATATAGGTGAGAACTATTTACTACTTTGTCATGTGTGTTAAAACATTATCTCCAAAGAATATAGGAATCTATCCCTCCCATCTCAAGTGGGATAATTCTTCATTGTATAACCACTGGGCTTGATATGTATCTTGCCCTTCAGCCGGGCCCACATCCCATCATTTAAAATGAATTCTTGGAAATTTAGTCCCTTGGTTATGCATATGTAAATATAAATATCTAGACCAAAATACAGTCAGTATAATCAATTGGCTTACAGTTAACTAATGGTAATAATATGCCCCTGGCTTTAGAACCTGGAAGATAGCATCATCTGGAATATATTTACAAAGTCAGAAGCAGGTCTAAAAAGGCCCTGGTAGTATTAAGAACTGGTGTATTTTACTTTGTTTTGTGGGAAGTTTGGAAATACCCTTAGAGTCTCAAGTGCTGTTTGGGAATTAACATCCATCCATCCATCCATATATTTATTTATTTATTTGAAAGATTTATTTATTTATTCATCTGGCAGAGAGATAGAGAGCACAAGTAGGCAGAGAGGCAGGCAGAGGGAGAGGGATAAGCAGGCTCTCCACTGAGCAGGGTCCCCAATGCAGGGCTTGATCTCAGGACCCTGGGATCATGACCTGAGCTGAAGGCAGCCACTTAATGGACTGAGCCACCCAGGTGCTCTGGTAATTAACATTTAGATGTAGAAGAATTAGTAATTAATAAGCTTCCTTAAAAATTTGAAACATAAGGTAATACTGCTAAACATAGACATACTGACATATAAGGAAGAGACTGAAAAATTTTATAAAGAGTCAAGTAAACTAAATGCTTAGCTGTTTGACACCTTTTAATTTAGAAAATAATTAAATTTTTAGCTGGAAATCAGTTTTTCATTGTAAAACCAATGTTCCCAGGGCTCACGATTTTGGCTTATAGACATCTAGGTCTGGATTTTACTAGCTGGATACCTACTCTCCCTATATACACATGCATAGAAGAGGGTATAGACATGCATAGACAAGGCCTTTCTGATCCACTTTCATGGGCTTCCTTCATTTAGAGTATTTCTGGGGACTCTACATGAGGTGACTCATCTAGTTTAATGTTCCTCTCAGGCCACTAACTGCTCAAATGACTGGTCTGCTCCCCTCTGAGTCCCCATTTGCTGCTCCCCTTCAGTTCCGTAGCACCATGTTCTGTAATGGAACACTTCTCATGCTCACTCAGCCTGCTGCTCACAGGGCTGCTCCTCCAGAGACCACAACCTGATCCCTCATCTCAGCCACGGTTTCTGCTACCACGTGTACTCTGTATACTGCCCCACCACGGCTTCTTACTTCCCATTGCCTTCCCTTTTCCCCAGACATTGCTGCTCATCTTTATTCTCAAAGGTAAAGGAAATACCCTTGTCTATGGCCTCTTGTAGGAGCTCTTAAAAATGTCATTGGGGTTCTGAGCTATGTCAGTGATCACTCTTAGATTTGACATATTACTTTCCTCCCAGAGTTTACTGAAAACTGCCCAGTAACTGGAAACTGATCTACCCCCCTTGCATCCTCAGTCTTATTGCTTACTCTGACTCATCATGTGTGTTTGACTCTCAGTTTGATAATTGCTTCCCTCTTTTGGGCATAGAGAATATAAACAACCCACTTCATGTTGCAATTTGTTTTCTGTTTTTGCCCTCATTGTTCCCACCCAGATGAAGTTTACTAAGCACTCTTGTGTATTACAGTCTTGTGTATTGCATTGATAAATTATGCGGTAGTCCCTACTCAAATAGTTTCTATACCCAAATAAAATCAAATATTTATTGTGTTTGGTGTGTAGATCGAGGAAGGAAGTGTATATGGACTAGTATCGCTTAAATTCAAATCTCAATTCTGGGCCTAATAAAAGCCCTCACTGATTATTTCATAAAATGTATGCCTTGGAATATTGAATCTACAGAAATTTAAAAGTTAATAATAAGAAAATAAAGTTGTTGGATTTGATGTTAAAAGGTCATCTAGTCCATGGAAGTTTTCAGGACTTTTAAGGTGCCAATGTGTATGTTGATTCTCTAGAGGTGGTTGTTAATATGCTAGGTTTCTCAGACTTCAACATTTGAATATTTTTTGATTGTTTTGCTTTTATGACATTGATTACTTTATCAAACTTTCAATTTTAGAAAATTTTTAGATTTGTAAACCTATTATAAACGTAATACAGTGTTCCCATATTCCCTGGGCCGTTTTTCCTATTCCTTTTATTGGAGAATGCTACTGAAATCAAGATCAGAGCATTGGGTGTGCTTGTTGCTGCTGTGGTACAGTTGACAGAGCATGAGGATACATGCACACACACACAAACACACACACACACACTATATTATATACGTAGTAATTTATATCTGTTGTAAGCAGATGTATTCATACTGATGTCTCTTACCCTACTCCATTACCACAGGCACAATTTTGGCCTCTATAACTATCAGCTTCCACTCTAACATGATAAACCTGGATCCCTATTTGCCATTCATTTACTCAATTATTGAGTTCTGGTACTCAAGTATAGCAGTATCAGAATTGACTTATTCCACTGCGGAGAGATAAGTTCCTCATATCTTTAGACATGCAGACTCAACTTATTTTCAGTGTTACTTAGGTCAATCCCTACCCCTTTAAGTGAGATTGTTTCATATATTTGCAATATTTTTAGATTCTCTTGTCATATTTTGTGTTCCATCTTGAGATCTGAAACCTCCTAAATGACTTCATAAAAAAATGTACATAGCGTAGGTTTACTCTGTGCTGTAAAGTTCTCTGGGCTTGGACAAATGCTGAACATCTTGTATTCACCATTAGAGTATCCTCCAGAATAGTTTCACTGCTCTAAAAAATCCTCTGGGCATCACTTAGTCAGTTCTCTGTTCCTTCCCCTTCCTGAGCCCTGACAGTCATTGATCTGATTATTATTTCTGGTTTTGTCTTTTCCAGAATGTTGTATTAGCATTACATAGTTGGTAGGTTTTTAAGATTTTTTTTTTCCACATAGCAATGTATATTTAAGGTTTATCCATGTCTTTTCAAAGCTTGAGAGCTCCTTAATTTACTGTTGATCAATCTTCCACTGTACAGATGTACCACAGTTTATTCACCTTTCAAAGGACATCTTGGCTGCTTCTAGTTTTTAGTGATTATACGGAAAGTCATTATAACCAACATGTAGGTTTTTATGGAGTCATACAATTTCAGTTCAGTTGGGTAAATACTTAGTAGTGTGTCTGCTGGATTGTATGGTAAGACTGTATTTTTTAAAAATATTTTTATGTATTTATTTGAGAGAGAGAAAGAATGAGCAGTGGGAAGGGACAGAGAGAGAGAAAGAGAGAGAAGTAGACTCCCTGCTGAGCAGGAAGCCTGATATGGGGCTTGATCCCAGGACCAGGAGATCATGACCTGAGCCTAAGGCAAATGCTTAACCAACTGAGCCATCCAGCCACCCCAAGAAAGACTGTATTTTAGTATGAAATTGACAAATGATTTTTTCCAAAGTCGCTGTGCCATTTTACATTCCTCCCAGCATGAATGAGAATCTCTGTTGCTCTGCATATTTGCCAGCGATTGGAATTGTCAGTTTGGGGATGCTATCCATTCTAATGAGTGAGTAGGGGTATATTGTTGTTTTAATTTGCAATTCCCTAATGACATATGATGTGAAACATCCTTTTGTATGCTTACTTTTTATCCTATATCATGAACTCATTTTTTGAAAAAAGAACATTTGGAGAGACTGGTATTTTCTGGAACACTCTTTAAAATGCTGCCCTAGTTCATTATGAAAATTTAGAAATATTCTTAGTATAACTTGTTTCTGAATTAGGAGATCATACAATGTTTTAAAAATGGTTGTACAGCATATTGAAAATAAAAATATTTCAGTGACTAAATATTTTATAAGATTTAATTTTGTTGATATTTTGTAGTATATCTTTAAAAATAATATATTTAGAATCAATAACTTATAATGTCATATATATTATGATTTAGATAACATATCATAAGCATGAGTATATATTTTTATTTTTGTGTTCTTAAAATAAAACTATGTTTTTAAGGTTTTTATTGGCTTTTAGAAATATTCTCATTTCCTGTCATAGTCTTTATGTTTATACATGGTTAGATATATAATACAAAATAACATGTGCCATATGAATAAATGTTAAATAATAATCACATATATGTTAGAAACCCAAAATATTTTTATTTGTAATAATTTTAAAATTTTAAAAAATATTTGTGGATAAATGAATGTTTAAACTCATTCAACAATGAATCATAATACTTATGAGATGCACTGAAGAAGGCAGAATGTTAACAGATATTATAATACAATGAAGTAAGTGTTATGAGAGTTTTTTTAAAAGGCAGAAGGATCAGTGTGATGAGTAAGACAGAGGAAAAGGGTTGAAACAGGCCTAGGGAGTTTCATACTGTGTTTGGTTTTCATTCTATAAAAATAAAGAATGAGACGAGTCCCCTGCTAAGAAATGTAAAACTGGATTTCTCAAAAATTGGTGAAATGTTAGAGCACCATAACTTATAGACAGTCATTAATGACTCTAATAAATAGGAGACCTTAGTTCAAACAAACACATTATTTCAAATGACAGATGTGTAAGCATGACTAATTAATGAATTTGCTAATATTTGTTCCCCATTTATGAATATGTAATTACCTGTACATACACCCAGAAAATATACCCATATCTCTAAAGCCAGGTATTTCATGTCATAGTTAATATAATTATAGTTTTTCTGTTTACTTTAAAGCTCTAATACACAAATACTAGTTCAGAATAATAGAAAAAATCACAAACATAATAATTCAAAAATTACATTGCAAAGAGGGTTTCTTCTTTCAAATTTGAAATCAGGATGTGAAGAACTCTTCTAATTTATGTACTTGCCACAGTCTGCTAGAGAATGAAGCACAATATGAAAAATAGATGACTTAGCACTTAAAATCTTTACACAAAACTCAAGCCCAGGCCCAGGCATTCTATTATTATGGCTGTCCTAAAGGTGGTGAGGTTTTTGTTCCATGACACTTCATCTTTGAATTTGTTTGAAAAGAAAAATTGGAAATGACCAAATTATTTCAGATCATAACTTTAAATTGATATTGGGGGGGGCGCCTGGGTGTCAGTGAGTTAAGCCTCTGCCTTTGGCTCAGGTGATGATCTCAGGGTCCTTGGATCAAGCCCTGCATCAGGCTCTCTCCTCAGCAGGGATCCTGCTTCCCCCCTCTCTCTGCCTGCTGCCCTGCCTACTTGTGATCTCTCTCTCTGTGTCGAATAATAAAATAAAAATCTTTTAAAAATTTGATATTTGGTGGGGAGCGCCTGGGCGGCTCAGTCAGTTAAGCTTCCGACTTTGGGTTTTGGCTTAGGTCATGATCTTGTGGGTCAGAGATTAAGCCCCATGTTGGCCTCTATGCTCAGCAATGAGTCTGTTTGAAGATTCTCTTCCTCTGCTCTCCCCCCCACATGCACATGCTCTCTCTTAAATAAATAAATCTTTTTTAAAAAATAATTTGTTATTGGAAAATAGGATTGACATCAGCAGCAGCATAAACAAACTAAAAGGTATCAGACAGTGAAGACATAGATCATACTGAACTTCAGTATGATATTACAAATAAAAAATTAGTCAACTTCTTTTATATCTTTTTCCCTATTCTCTTTTTCTTAGAAAAATTACCTACACTGCCATTATCATCATCATCATCTTCATCATCACAGCCCCCTATTCTGAATGCCTACTATGTACCAGTCACAGCTTTAGGTACTCCCTCTGCATTATCTCTATTCCTCCCAACAGTCTGCTACAAAGGTGGTATTATTTCCATTCACAAGTGGAGAAGCTCTGGCTTAGTGAATAGAAGTTAAGTAATTTGCCCAAATTTATATAGCTGGTAAGAAAAAGAGTCAGAATTTTAACCTAGATGTTGACATTATAGCATCTGCTCTCTCCTGCTGTCAGCTATTTTACCACAGTGCAAAATATGCCGTTGAATCATATGATAATGTTATAAAAGAGTTTCCATATTCTCTAGTTTAATCCTTTTCCTATTTCGTAGACCTGGAAACTGAGATCCACAGAAGTTCAACTCTCTCCTCAGTTTCTACAGCTGATTTATGAGCATCTTTGCTTGGGAGGTAGCACTTATGAATACAAAATAGTCAGATTCCTTCCCCTTAAAAACCAATGGAGGTGCAATTATAGGGACAGGCTATGAAGCATAAAAATATCTCTACCAGAGTATGATACCTTTATAGCATTCGACTTTAACTTGTACTTGGCTCAGCTTTCTCTTTAACCTTTGGAGGATTTGGTGAATTTTTGAAGTATCTAATTTAAGTCTGTTCTTTGGTTGTCTCTTTGCTCTATATCCATAGGATCACATTTTAGTTATCCTTTTCTGCTACAACCATTCCAAGGAAATGATACCACTCTGATTTATCAAAATCAACACTGGCATCATCTGTACCATTGTAGAACACCGATCTCTTACTTTTTTGAGTTTTATTTTTCTTCTTCTTATTATTTGTTATGCATAGTGTTATGCTTTATTCATTTTCAGAAAGATTAAAAGATAATTTTATTTTTTATCCCCTCAATAACTTACTACTCCCCCAAATGATAGCAAATTGAAAGGAGTTTGCTTTTTTTATGTTAAAAATTTGGCTAAAATGCAATGTAATTTTGTATCCTCAATGGCATTCTTCATCTATGTTGTGGAATTGCTTAGTATGGTCTTTGTATGTATTTACAAACACATGCATTTATTTATAATCTCAACGTAGCTGTTGAGATTGAACAACTTAATAAGAAAATTGATATATGCAAATAGAGTTGATGGGTGTTTTATTCTGTCTCATGACAAATGTAGAAAACATAACAGCACTCTCATTATTCAAAACAAGTAAAGAACAAGTAATATCTAAAAAAAACATAGGGGCGCCTGGGTGGCTCAGTGGGTTAAACCTCTCCTTCGGCTCAGGTCATGATCTTAGGGTCCAGGGAGCCTGCTTCCCCCTTTCTCTCTGCCTGCCTCTCTGCCTACTTGTAATCTCTGTGTCAAATAAATAAATAAATGAAAATCTCTTAAAAAAGTAATGTCTGACAAAATTCAGGAATCCTAATGAAGCCTAAAACAGTAGAGTTATCCTTTAGTTTGGACTTTTTTAGGAATCCAGAAGAAATAGCACATGTAAATATGTAATTCATATTAACAAAAAATAATTTATTCACATTCTCTTAATGATCTCCCTCTGTTGTTCCTTTTCCCTAAATACATACATATAAACCTTTCTAGAAGACAGTCCAGCATCTGAAGTGTGCCTGAAAAATAAGGGAGGTGATTGGCCTGCTCCAGTTGCCATTTATAGTAACAAGAGCAGCAAGTATCAAAGTGAGATTGGATGGGGTTGGTTAATGTTGGGCAGTAGCTGAATTACAGAATTGTCATTATAGGTTGTTTTCAGATGTCTTTAAATTTTATGTGCTTTTAAAAAATCCCATATAATCTAACCTGAATTCCACAGTGCCTCTGTTATGTGTGTAATATTATTGTTCCTTGTGTTGTGCTCCAAGATCTACTGGCATGATCTCCATCCTAAAGTTCACACTGTGGATGTTTAGAGAGAAACTTGTCTGATGTTGCAGAATCTGTAATAAAATGTGGACTCACATTCCTTTAGGGGGTAAAATCAAACACATATTAAGCCAAAAGTTCTTAAGCTTGGTGCATCAAAATCACCTGCAGGGTTTGTGAAAACAGATTGTTAAACCCTGTTCCCCAGAATTTTTGATTCAGTAGGTTTGGGGAGGGGGCAGACTATTGGTAATTCTAAGAATTTCCCAGAGGATGCTGCTGGACTGGTTTCGGGATTATACTTTGAGAAGACCAGCATTTTAGGGCTGCTCAATCAATACTAGAGTAGGAGTTTCTAGATTATTTTATTTAAACAAAGGAAATACTTTTACTTCTAGGTATATGATAGCTATATTTTTCCTCCATGCTTTCTATTACTCAGTGAGGTTCTTATACTTTGTTTTGGTTTGTTCTTTGAAGCAAAGTCTTAATTTTCCCTTTGAGGTATATATAGTCTGTTCAATATTTATGTCTTCTTGGAGAGCAGAAAGATAAAGTGACATGTTTTATTCACTGTTGGAATTTTGACCTACATGTTTTGAATCAAATAAGCTGCACTTATTTTGCTACATGTGAAATAAAAAAGTGAGGTTGTTTTTTTTTTTAGCATTTTTTAAATCAATAGACTATTGTTTAGAGAAGCTTAAGGTTTGCAGAAAAATTGATCAGAAAGTATATAGTCCCCATTATTATGCCTCTCCTTCCCCCCACAGGTTTCCCATTATTAATGCCTTGCATTAGTGTGGTACATTTGTCAAAATTGGTGAACCAATATTTGATACATTAAGGAATATGGATTCTAGAGTAGCACAGAGCCAAAGATAATTGCTAGTTCTGAAACTTACTACTTGGTCCAGTTATTTATCATATCTAAGCCTTGTTGGTATAAATGGACATAGTAACAATGGGCTTACATGGCTGTTATGAATATAAAATGTAATATATATAAAATTAATTCATGATATATTTACAAATATATGTTAAGACCCAGAATCGTACACACAAAATTATGTCCACTTGGGGCAACTTGTAGGATTTTTAATGGTAATTTTGTTCATGTATAACATTAGAACTTATGGAAGAATTTAGTCCATAATGTATTAAGTATTTTAAAGTAATTTTTCAGTTAATATTTTTATCACATTTGTAGGTTTCCAGTTTTAGGGAAATTTTTACCCAAATCCAGATAAATGTTTTATCTTCTTTCCAGGCCACAAATTATTTAATAGATTAATTCTATGCCAATTATTTAAATGTATAGAATTTTTTAAAGGTATTTTTTTTAAAGATTTTATTTATTTATTTGAAAGAGAGAGACAGTGAGAGAGAGCATGAGCGAGGAGAAAGTCAGAAGGAGAAGGAGACTCCCCGTGGAGCTGAGCGCCCGATGAGGGACTCGATCCCGAAACTCCAGGATCATGACCTGAGCCGAAGGCAGTCGCTCAACCAACTGAGCCACCCAGGCGTCCCTAAATGTATAGAATTTTAATGGGATGGCATCAATCAAAGAAAATAGTCTACTAAGTTTTTCAATTTTTCTAAACATAATATTTTTCAAGAAATATTACCTATACTAATTTCTCAGTTCTTTAGTGGTGAAGGCTCTATCTTTGAACCATTTCAAAGTCTGAGCAAATCCTGAGACTTCTCTGTCTTAAAAGTGGCAGACAGTATTGTCCATCAATCCAGTTTCATGGACAAAAACTCATCAATGTTTCTTGCCCTTAGATTGAACTGCCTCCTTTTTTGTATCCAAAATGATTGTCAGTGAAGAAATCATAATTTTCCCTTTTCCATCTGGAGTGCTGAGAAACAGAACTTCTGTTCTTTAACATGCATATTACAGAACAGTGGGCAAAAGAAATTCTTTTGATACAGACAAATTATAAAGACCAAAGAATATTTTGTATTTGTTTATTTCTTTGTAATAAATCATCTTATGGGAATGGAATAGTTTAAGCCTTGTCATTTTGCCCTTCTAATGAGAGTAAGCAAACCCATATGTTCACAGATGAAAGAAACATCAATACATGATAAATGGCCAGAAAGGTCCCTTGGCTTCCATCAACAGAGTGTTGAAGGAACCCTGGAAGAGCACATAAGGTTAATGACTGGTCAGCATCCTAGAGCTAATAAATAGCACAGAAATTATCCTAAACTGACCATGTAGGTACAAACAGTTTCTTGTTACTCTTCTTGTGTTTCCTCCAGCTTTTTTCTAGTGATAGAATTGCAAAATAGCCCATTGGTGAGGATCCCAATAGAGCGTAACTCAGAATGGAAATGATTAATAAATGGTGTGATACTGTGATGGTGTAGACCTAAGCTAATTACAGTTTTTGTAAATTTTAACAGCATTTGTTTTTTATTTTAATTTAGTAATGTAATTACTAAACATGAAATGAAATTTATTCTATCTTAAAAATTAAGTCATTGAGTATAAAAATAATTTAAAATGCCTACAAAGCAATATTTGTGTCAATTTTTTGGATAGAGATACAAATCATGAAGTTCCCAATGATGACTTTTTTTTTTAAAAGATTTTATTTATTTATTTGACAGACAGAGATCACAAGCAGACAGAGAGGCAGGCAGAGAGAGAGGAAGGCAGAGAGAGAGGAGGAAGCAGGCTCCCTGCCGAGCAGAGAGCCTGATGTGGGGCTCAATCCCAGGACCCTGGGATCATGACCTGAGCCGAAGGCAGAGGCTTTAACCCACTGAGCCACCCAGGCGCCCCAACCAATGATGACTTTTTAAACAGGTATATATGCTGTGCCAGGCAATGTTTAAGATCCTATACATTCTATATCACTTTAAGGTACCACAGTATTTCCATGAATTAGATACTTGTTTCTATTTTTCAGATTGGAGATTAAAGAGCAGAGAGGTTGAGGAATTTGTCTAAAGTCATTCAGCAAGGAAATTTAAAGCTGAAGTATATTATAATATTATATTATATTATAATATAAGTATAATATTTAAGATACAAAATGAAATGAAGATATTTCATCTTAAATGCTCAAGATTTTCTTACAGTGAGAGGATTTGTATCACTAGCATTTTTCAATGCAAATTCAAATATCAGATTTGTTCAGAATACCAACATTGTTCAAAATAGTCAAAACATGCAAACTTCCTGCCTTTGTAAATGTCACCTAAGTGCATATATCTTTGTCTTTAATCCACTGCATTTTAGTTAGGACTGAAAGAGAATGGCAATGTTAGTGTTTTACTTGACAGTTTACAAAAGAATCCCATATGTGTATCTGTTTGGTGATCCATGGACCTTGGTATATTAAGCCATATGTGCTATGCTCACTTGTGGCCCATTGTCTACTCTCTAGGCCCACCTCATCACTCCCACGAAGGAGTTTCTGCATTTCATTCAGGATTTGGGCTAAAGAAAAATATTAATAGAATGTTAGAATTTCTAGCTAAGTTTGAATATTGCTTGAGCAATATCCTCAAAGTGGCCATAGAAAATTGAATTTGGAGGCATGTCACAAAAGCATAAACATATCTAATGCATAAAACCAATGTTTTCAGTAGTGAAATGAGCTTAATCTCACAAATATTTATTAATAGTTTTCAGATATAATTAATAAAACTGTAAGTAAACTAGAAAGTATTGCAAAAATTCTTCCTGACTTCAAATAGTTGCCCTGGAACAAAGAGAAATATACTTCTTAAAACTAAAATTCACTGATTTCCATCAGGTCCTGCAAACTGAAATTAACATTCAATTGAGAAAGTTGTAGGGTTTCTTTTTCCCTTACATCCTTGTTCTACTTCTCTCCTGCTCAAACTTCCATTTTCTTATTGTTCTTTTCCTTCTGAGTTCTGCTAAAGAAGCTGTTCACACTAGCAAGGTGAAGAAAGAGATATCTGCCTTCCCATGTACTTGTTCTGTTTCAGTTCTACTGTCCTGGGTTGAGGAAATGTCATTTTTCCAAGTTTTTCCATTTGGGAGGGAAACTACACTAATTTCCCAGTATGTTGAAAGAAGCGAAAATTATTGAAAACTTAGTATCTATAGAATAAGCATATTGTTTTCATAGGACTCTTTACGTTATTTAGAAATAATCAGTTTGCATATGTGTATTCCACAGTAAACTATGAACAACTTAGGACAGACAACATGGTCATATGTATATACACATTCCCAGTATTTTGCGCAGGGTTTAGCATGTGTTAGATTTTTAGAAAAAAAAAATGCATGGGAAAAAAAAATCTTGTCCCTTCCTGTATTTCTGAGGGGGTCGACTGGGGCTTAGCACCTACAAATAAAGTAACTTGGATGGAGCAATCTGAAATAACCATCTCTGTGGTGTTGCTGTCCCCTAAATTACAAACACCAGGACAGCATTAATCGAAAAGTAAGGTGAAGAAAGCTAATACACAGTCTTCTAAATTACATCAGCATAGAGGAGATTAGGGACCATTTTTCAAAGACTAAATTAAAAAAATGCATTTAAGGCAATGCTTCTATTTCAGTATAAATTTAGAACATTTATTTGTTACTAAATGGAGTGGCAGTTCCTCGAGTCTTAGTAAAAATTTAATTCAACAATTCAAGTAATATTTGGTGCCTTCACAAATGATAAAATGTTTTGGTTTTGGTCAATATAGAACATTATAGTTTAAGAATTACTTTTCTATGTTTTGGCCATTCTATTTTTTACAAAAATACTGAACAATATATATGGGGTTATTTTTTCTTTTCTGATGAAAGAAATCAGAGAAATTACCTTGTACTTACTTAGATGGTGCTGATCCTCCCACACTCTGACACTTAAAAATATGTCTCTGTTCTCTAAAAGTGCAAAAGCAGAACACCTCTGCCTTGCTCATTGCTCTATTTGTTACCACATTGCATAATCATCAGACCATAGTAGGTGCGAAAAAATTAATAACCCAAAATAAATTGGTGATTGCTGTTTCTGTTGCATACCAAGAGATTGTATTTGGTAATAGGGATATACAAAATGAAGACAAATTTTGGCACTTAAATTCCTCACAGTATATTAGAAAGTTGCAATGGAAAAATAATAACAAAGACAAGAGAGGGAGGGAGGAAGGAGGGGGAAAGAAGGCTAATAGAAAGTAAGAAAGTATAGCCTTCCGTGGTAGGCAGGATAATGGCTGTCTAAAGATGTTTACTCCTTGGGGCCTGTGAATCTGTTACTTTCCATGACCCACTGGGCTTTGCAAAAGTGATTTACATCCTGGATCCTCACAGGATATTATTTGGGATTCTTACAGTGACTTCTATATAGTCATATGAAGTCTTAAAATTAGAGAAACATTCCTAACTGTGGAAAGAGAAGATGAGAAGATTCACAGAGGGTCAGAATGATGTGAGGTGAAAATGAGTCAACCTGCAATTGCAGTCTTTGAAGCAAAAGGGTCAGGAGCCAGGAAATGAGGGGAAACTAGTAGCAGGGGTGGGGGGGGGCAAAAAAACAGATTCTCCCTTAAAAAGGAACACAGCTCTGTGGCCAACTTGATTTTAGCCAGTGAGATTTGTGTTGAATTTCTGAACTACAGAATGGTAAAATAATAAAGTTGTATTACATAAGCATCTAAATTTGTAGTAATTTGTTACAGGAGCAATAGAAAATTAATGCACTTTCCACATGAATGGCACAGGAACTGTAAAACAGAGAATACTCTGCATGAGAATTGAAAGAGAGAAAAGTGCCATCTTAATTCCAAATTCTACTACATATAGCACAAACAGATTGAAATTACAGAAGAACCTGGCAGTCTAGATGTCAGATCTCTCATTTGAAAGAAGAGATTCTGTATCACATGTAATAAAACATATAAACCTGAAGAGGTTCGGTATCACATGTAGTAAAACATAAGCCAGAAGAGATTTGGTATCACACGAATTCCTCAAGGCTTGACAGGAAAATGGCTGAGAAGAGTGTAGGCTGTGAGATCCCAAAGAACTATTTCAACAATAGTACTTTTTTTTTTTTTTTTTTTTTTTTTGCCAAATGTCAGCAGGTATTATGGTCCGAGAGCTCCTAACAGACATCCTAGTGGCACTTGTGGTCTGGCAGGGAGCAGTTTTTAAGATTCTTCTCTGATGCACAGTATGTTTAATGATCGAAATTGGACCTGAAAACTCAGGTGATTGTCAAGTCATACTTAAGATGGGCAGCTCTTTGTTCAGGCTGTAACAAACTAAGAGACTCTGTTCTCATTTAGCAGTAAAGTTGGTTGTTGTCTCAGTGACTATTTAGGAGATAAAATGGTCTTAAGAATCAAATCTCTTCCTACTCTGGAAAAGACACAGTAACACTAGGTTTTTAAAAGTTGATTCAATACCTTTGTCCCAAAGAGCATAATCTATGTGAAGGTGAATTTCTATTGTGATCACCGTGGTGCTAGATCATACAAACTCTCCTATGCCAGTTACTTATTGATTGAGGATGTCTCCTATCCTGCTAGTCTGTGCTCTCTTTTGTATTGCTCAGGGACCGAAATGATACCACTATTTTTGTAAATTCCCAGAGACAGACTTTAAGTTCAGCGTCCCGGGATACAGTTCCTATCAAGGAACACTGGCAAGAGAAAGGGAAAAGCCATTTTTCTCTGCTTCTTTTATTGTCTGTATGGCATCTGTACCCGTGTGGTGGTGGTGTCAATATTACTAGCGTGAGAGAGGTCACCTGAGTTTCCATGAAACAGCAACGGCAAGAGAGTAAGAGGTAGTGGCAACACCCTCAGGAGGCTGAAGCACATGTGAAATTATAGGCTAAGACATGGGACTATGATACCCTCTGACTGCTGCTTACCAGCCTTCTTCCTCTTCAGTCTCCTTCCCCAGTCCTTTAGCATTCTGTCCTTCCAGTGTCTGTCATCATCCATTCCTTGCTTAATATTCCTGTCAGCTTGGTATCACTAGAGTGGTTCCTATTTCCCAACTATACTTAGACTCATTTGGTGTTTGTAAAAGAAATGAAATCAGAAATAGGCTTTCAAGCTTTGGAATCCAGGTGTGTTAACTGGTTGTTATCTGAAAGGTGGGACTTTGTTGCCAGTGAATAATAGGCTACTTCAGTGTTAATAAAGGAAAATTGTATGTAAATTGGATGAAATTAAAGGCAGGGTAGAGAGGCAGAAAATAGTTATTTTGCTTGGTTTTATGATGGGATGATTATTATGTGGACTGTGGGATGGATGTGTCCTTTGATTATGGTAGAGAGCATCATAAGTGACCAGCCAGGGAAAATGAAACCACCTGAGATATGTTGATTTCCTGCTTCCCTGTCCAGAGGTACCATGTATGCAGAAAAACATGTCTTCTTTCTGACTTCCACCTTCCAATCCCTCATTTCTTATTTTTAGGCAGAGCCTAAACAATTAAGATGGCAGGGGATTCATAGAAACTAAATTTGCAAGCTTCCAACTCCCAGCAATATAGGGGATATTACAAAAGGCTGGAACAGATAACCAGCTCACTGATTAAATTATTAATATGTTTTATAGTTGGTTCTAAAGATGGTCTGTAAACACATCCCACTTCAAAAATGAAGGGATTTTTAAAAAATTATCTTATTTCTGAGTGAAATATCAGACCCAAAGAAATCTCTCATTTTTTAAGGATGAAGAGCAAAATATAAGAGCAAAAAATTAAAAGAACAAAAGGACCCAGGAACTTTTATAGCATGTAGAGAAGAAAATATACATGTAAGAGGTGAAAAATATATGTCTAACAGTTCTGTATACTATAGAAAACACAAGTAAATTCCACATAGTATCTATGAAAGTCAGAAAGCACATTTCAAATAATGTCTATAAAAGTTAAGGAAACATGCCTCCAATATAAAGGCAAAATAATAAGATTTTAGATTAGATGAAAAGGCAAGAGAAGGAGATTATAAGGTAGCAGTCTAGAAGGCAGTTTAAAAGAAAAGTGGAGCTTGGAGGATTTACTAGAAATTGTTTAAATACAGCAGAGATGACAAAACAATTTTTAAATATTTAAATAGTAGACAACAGGAGCTAGTGAAACACTAAAGTAATATTGTGATGTACAGATTTGAAAAAAAACAGGAAACAGGAAAAGCACAAAGGGATTAAGAGGATTAAAACAGAAAAAGTGAGTGCTGCATAATTGAAGTATCAGGATTAAGTAAAAATAATAATTTGTGGTTAAGAAATACTATGCAAAATAGTTCTTAAGGAACACTCAAATAAAAAGTGTCAGGAGATAAGATGACTTTTCCTCTGTCTTCATTTCATTTTTACATAAGGCAAACACATATGTTAATATTTTGTAGGCATGAGTAAAGATGGAAAGTATATTACAGATACAGGTATCTGTTCTATATTTATTTATTTAAAATTTTATTTATTTATGAGAGAGAGAGAGAGCTCAGGAAAGCTAGGGGAGGAAGAAAAGGAGAAGGAAAAGCAGACTTCCTGCTAAGCATGGAGCCCTGAGAAGGCTCAATCTCATGACCCTGAGATCATGACCTGACCCAAAACCAAGTAGATATTTAACCAGCTGTGCCACCCAGACATCCCTATTCTATAGTTAAAATGAAAACGTCATTAAAATATATTATGGCACCGGCGCCTGGGTGGCTCAGTGGGTTAAGCCTCTACCTTCGGTTCAGATCATGATCTTAGAGTCCTGGGATCAAGCCCCACATCGGGCTCTCTGTTCAGTGGGAAGCCTGCTTCCTCCTCTCTCTCTCTGCCTGCCTCTCTGCCTACATGTGATCTCTCTCTCTTTCTGTCAAATAAATAAGTAAAATCTTTAAATAAGCATATATGTATATATATATAATGGCAAATTTTACAGTTTTTCATATTTTTAAAAAAGAAAAACTTTTAACAGTTGCATTACATTAAACTTTCCTGAAGAATGGTATGAAAAACATAAATTTATTTGAATCTATAATATTTATTTTTAGGAAAAATATATTTCTGATGATAAAGTATCAGAAAATATAACAGTAATAGAGAAACTTTAAATGGAGCTCCTTATGTGCTATTGCTGTCTGTTATTTTACATATACTTAGTATGTGCTTATAATAATGCTCTAAGAGGTCTTCTTATCTTCCTTTTTACAGAGGAGGAAACTAAACCACAGAAAAGCTAAGTAACTTTATCATAGACACAGCACAATCAGTTGAGTTGGAATTTAATTGCCGACAACCTATATTAAGAGTCTGTGTACTCAACTACTGTGTAGGACTGTGTCACACATTTTGACCCTTGTGTAATGCCTGCAATTTCTTAAGTTATCTATATCATATTTATTACTCAAGATATTTGAATTATTCCATAACGTGGTCATTTATTTCGGTTCAAAATTTAATACTTAGGTTAAGTTTTCTGATTGCCATTGGAAGAAAACAAATTGAACAGACATTTGTTGGATGATTACTCTGTTTTAAACTCAGTGATAAAAGTTTATAATTAAAAAAAATAAAAAGAAAGAAAAACAACTGTTTTATACCTCTAAAGGTTTCTAGTCTTAAAGTGGTAATTTGGCAAATGAACAGATGTTGGTTTACAGTTGCAGATGCTGAAACAGAATTATTGTAGATGGAGTACAGAGGGAGAAAATAAGCAGGACCTCCTTCACTAAAGTACTAGCAATGAGTATAAAGAGATGACTGATATGAGAGATTTTAAAGATAAAAAATAGTAAAAATAGTAACTGACATTGAATATTTTTAATGTACCAGTTACTTTCATAAGTGTCTCACATGAATGTTATTACTTAATTCTGATCGTAAAAACTGCTAGCAGGCTACATTAACTTTATAGATAAGGGGAACTTAGTGGCAGAAAGACTACATAAGTAACCAATGGAATATGACAAAAGTGACATTATGTGATTTAAGATAAATGGTTACTTCTGCTTCTGTCTTCTTGGAGTGTTGAACTGAAACTGCCAGAGAAGGAAGTCAGGTTAGTCTCTGAAGCATGAGAGGTCATGTGGATCTAAACCAAAATACCTCAGCCAGGAGCCAGCACCAACTGGCAGAAATTAAAGGAAGTCTTCTTGAATCCAGTCAGCCAACTCTCTAATGGGTGATATGCTGGTAAATGTTTAACATTTAACAAATGTTTAACAAGCAGCTCTAGGGGAATAAGAAAGCCTGATTTGTAGCATTTGGCACTTTCTGTGTAAAGGCACCACAAGAAAATTTATCTCATATGGTACCCGTAACATTTGGTACCTGCCAGATAAACATTGGTGTTTTCTGGTGAAATAACAGGCATAGAATGTATATGTAGTTTTCTTATTTGGGTATGTAAATTGGGAAAAGGAAATTCAGACTTTATTGTGACCCCTCATGCCATTGTAGGCATTGTAAAATGTTACCTACATTAATCAGTGTTTTTAAAAAATTTTAACCAGTGGGTTAAATGGCTGGATGGCTCAGTGGGTTAAGCCTCTGCCTTCGGCTCAGGTCATGATCTCAGGGTCCTGGGATCGAGTCCCGCATCGGGCTCTCTGCTCAGCAGGGAGCCTGCTTTCCCCTCTCTCTCTGCCTGCCTCTCTGACTACTTGTGATCTCTCTCTGTCTGTCAAATAAATAAATAAAATCTTAAAAAAAATTTAACCAGACACATAAATATTAAATATGTTTAAAACAAAAATTTTATTTTGACTAAGAACTTCTTTATATTTTAACTACTAACATGAGGTGTCCTCTATATTTTTGTTCATATGAAGTATTGTGAAATCAGTTCATAGGAGCTACTGATAATTTTTTATTACTTTATTATTAATGAGAAGATGGATACTGCACAATTCACAATTGGTTAAAGCCTTTGGTAGTTTACCAGGCAATTTTATCTATCAGCTATTCATTTCAGAAAGCTCTTTGATAATGACTGCCATAGGCATTTTTTAGAAGTAGAGGATATAGCTCAGGTGATAATGATTGCTAATAGGAATATCCCTCAATAAAGAAGATGAAATACGGTGATTTTTCTCTACTGGTGCTGCTGTTGTGATTAAATCTCTCTGGCAACATGAGAAGTCTGTTTGGATAGCTTTAACTACTCCTTTAGTATGAACTTCTTACCCTGATGAAGATGAGGAGCTTTTAGAAACAATAAGATACTCTTTTTTTAAAAAAAAGATTTATTTATTTATTTATTTGACAGAGAGAGATTACAAGTAGGCAGAGAGGCAGGCAGAGAGAGGAGGAAGCAGGCTCCCTGCTGAGCAGAGAGCCTGATGCGGGGCTCGATCCCAGAACCCTGAGATCATGACCTGAGCCGAAGGCAGAGGCTTTAACCCACTGAGCCACCCAGGCGCCCCAAGATACTCTTAATTATAGGAAACAGAGGGTTGCTGGAGGGAGGTAAGTGGGGGGAATGGGGTAATTGGGTGATGAGCATTAAGGAGGGCACTTGATGTAATGAGCGCTGGGTGTTATCTGTAACTGATGAATCACTAAATTCTGTCCCTGAAACTAATAATACACTATATGGTAACTAAGTTGAATTTATACAAAAAATAAAGAAAAGAAAACCTGAAAACCCAAAAAAGAAATAATCCAATTAAAATTGGGTAAAAGACATAAACAAACATTTTTCTAAAGAAGACATACAGATGTCCAACACACAAATGAAAAAATTAATAAAAATAATTTAAAAATATATAGTACCAGTGTGAAACTAATAAATGCACTTGCTTGTCATATCAAATTAACTATATTAACTAGCTAATAACTATGGGTGTTCATGTAGGATTTGAGAAACTATTTGATAGAAATGTGGTAGGAAAAAACCCTACCACAGGTGGTGTTAAATTGCCTTTCATATCTTTTCCAATCTTTGGAAACGTCCAAGGATATTCTTTGCTTCTTTGATTCAGTGATATGACATGGAGTTTGTATATATTGCCTTGGAAAAATTATTCTTAATGGCATTTTTGGTCTCTGGAGTTTGAGTTCACAGGCTAGAAGCTCGGTGTGAAAGGTAAATAACAATTTAAAGTCTGTCTGGACCTTAGAGGAAGAAAGAGCTAACTGTGCAGGCAGTGTTGACAGTGGTGGGAGCTCTTGTCAGAAAAGAAGTGACACTTCAGCAAGAACTCTGGTACATATACATAGAGAGGGAAGTTTATGGAGTGGAAGGATCAGGCTTGGCAAGGGAATGTGGAAGGGAATTGAAGAATGAAAAAACATACTGAGGTCCTCAGGAATTTTTAGAACACAGTGGAGATGAGTATGTGTCATGGATGATGAGTGTTAAGGGGGCAACTAGCAGAGGCACTTCTGGGACAGATCCTTCCTTTTGTGGATGAAACTAGAAGTCATATAT
>PISX010025225.1:0-15781 GCA_004024625.1 Mellivora capensis
GCGCTTTCTGTAGAGTCCGGAGGACAGGAATGAAAATGGCGGCCTCCTAGTCTCCGGCCCGGAAGAGCTGAGATTCGGGGCTCCACTCCTCAGAGAAAAGCCCCCGCTATTCCCATCTCCCTTGCCTCTGGCCGCGCTCCGAGCTCACCCAGCCTGCGACCGGTTCAAGGTAACCCCGAGCTGAGAGCTCACTCTTCGGCTCTGTCTCTGTAGCCGTCTTCCCGCTCCAATACCTGCTAGCTCTGCGACACTCAGACACCCTTCTGTGACCCTGCAGGACCTGGGGCCACGCTGACCCCGCGTGGGCTTCGCCCCGGTTTAGCCTCTGGAGCGATGTCCCTCCGTGGAGCAGACTTTTAAAAGTCCCGATTTAGTGCTCCGTGGCTCCGCCGCTTGCCGGGAGCCGGCCCCTCCCCCGCGGTCTATCCTCCTGTCGCTTTCGATTCACTTCTCCGCAGGTCCTACCTTTCAGAAAGTGGTCGATTTCCTGTTTCCAGAATTGCTGTTCTTCCTCTCTTCGATCTCCCGTTGGATTTGTAGGTGTTCGCAATGTTTTGATAAGCTATCTAGCTGATCTCCTGCTACCTGATGTCGTCTCAGCTGCTACTTCTCCGCCATCTTGCCCCAGTCTATCGGGTTTGGCTAATGTTTTCTAATGACTGGACTAAGGTTATACATTTTTGGCAAGAATACAAAGAAATGACGCATCCTTTCTCTATCATGGGTTTCAAGATGTGAATATGTTTTGTTATTGTGATGTTCACCTTGATCACTAAGATAAATTTTGGCAGGCTTCATCCCATTAAAATTACTATCTTTGCCTTTGTGATTAATGAAGAACATACTTTGAATCTATACTTTTCCTCAAATTTTCACTCACTAATTTCAGAATCCATTGGTGGATCTTGTCTGCAACAATTAATCTGTGTTTAGCTAATGCTTATTTTCTACTTCCCTCAATCCATCCAACCTTCCACAGTTATTAACTGGAATTTACTATAAGTGAAAACTGTTCATTTCCCCATTTATATCTATATTAGTATGGACTCATGGATATTTCCTTTATTATTCCATGGGTTATAATCCAATGATTTCATTATTTCTTTTGCTAAAATTGCTCCTGCTCTAGCCATTAGAAGTCTTTCAGTATGGTTCTCAAGTTCTTTCACACTATCCCCCCATTTTTTTTCTTTAAGCATTTTGTAACCTGGCATACATCAAGATGTTCCAGGCACCTTTACCAACCACTTCTCCAAGAAATGGAGAATCAGAAATAAAAAACTGAATCCAAGTTTGTTCATTAGTCACACTCAGTGGAAACAGCTAAGAAACATATACATAGTAACCAATACATATAATGATATCTCAGATTCCAAACCAACCCACCAGAGTTCATTTTAGCCTTCTCCTTTCTCTATTTGTGAGAAACGCAGTTTTTATTTTCTAAAACATATTTGCCTATTTGTTTAGTTAGAGTACACACAGAATTGTTAATCTATGCCCTTGTGACAAATATATTTACTGACTATATTACAGCATTAATGTGCAATTCTTTTTATCTTTACCATTACAGTATCCAATCAAGATGTTATTTTCAGAAACAACTTGGAATAAAGTTCTTTTCTTCCCCATCCCCTCTAATGTCACTCCTTCCTCACTAGTTCCCATATCCTCACTTTTTTGCACTCCTTTCCCACCTACCCCCTGTAGATTACCAATAATCACTTTGGTTTCCAGTTTATCCTTCCAATATTGATTCTACAAAAACAAGCAGATACACATGTACTGTCTCATATCTCTCTTTCCTACACAGAAGACCATATACTATACTCTTGTGCTTTACATTTATCATTTAACAGTATATTATCTCAGAAACACTCCATATTTGTTGATACAGACCATTCTCATTCTTTCTTTTTCAACACAGCTCCATTACTCTACTGAATGGATATATCATATTTTAATCACTTTTCTATGTATGGACATTTAAACAGTTTCCAATATTTCACGATTACATTGCATTACACTGCGGTAGTGTATGTGTGTATGTATTTTTATATTGTTAGAGGTGTATCTAAATGGTAGCGTCCCAAAAATGGTTTTGTGTATATATATATACATATGTATATATATATAGTACATATACTACATATATATATATGTAGTAAATATATATATAGTATTTTTTTTAAAGGTTTTATTTATTTGACACAGGAGAGAGATCACAAGTAGGCAGAGAGGCAGGCAGAGAGGTGGGGGGAAGCAGGCTCCCTGCTGAGCAGAGAGCCCAATGCGAGGCTCTATCCCAGAACCCTGAGACCATGACCAGAGCTGAAGGCAGAGGCTTAACCCACTGAGCCACCCAGGTGCATATACAATATTTTTTTTTCATATACAATATTTTTAAGTATTGCCACATTTCCCTTTGGAAGGGCTATAACAATTCACTTTTTTTTTTAAGATTTTATTTATTTATTTGACAGACAGAGATCACAAGTAGGCAGAGAGAGAGGAGGAAGCAGGCTCTCCACGGGAGCAGAGAGCCCGATGCGGGGCTTGATGCCAGGACCCTGGGATCATGCATGACCTGAGCCAAAGGCAGAGGCCTTAACCCACTGAGCCACCCAGGCGCCCCAACAATTCACATTTTCACCAGCAATGTATGAGAGTGCTATTTCTCCACAGCTTCACCAACAAAGTATATTGTCATATTTTAAAGTTTTTGTCATTGATAGGTACTATTTTAATTTGTATTTCTTTAATTATGAGTAAATTTGAACTTTTTTCCCATATATTTTAGGCCATTACTATGTCTTATTTTTTTGTGAGTTGTCTCTTCATATCTGATTCCCATTATATCAGACTTTTGTAACTTTGTCCTCAAATTTTTTGTTTTGAAAATCTCAAAACCACTGTTTATTAGCAAGGTGAACTCTAGGCTTCATGACAGAGTTATCAATAGAATTTCTGGTGGCAAGTATGAGCACCTGGGCCCCCAAACTTTTTGAAGTCACTGAGACAGGGATCAGCTACCCCACAGCAGGGTTTGGTCATACTGAATGAAAATGGCTTTGAGCTCCTTCTTGGAAGTCTCATCAATGTATTTCTGATAATAAGGACCCCTGGGCTTTGGAGTTGTGCTAGCAGATTGTGCAAATCTGGGTAATGTGACCACCACCCTTCACACAGACTCAGATGCCCACCCCAAGAAATCATTCCCTGCCCAGAAGCAGAACAGATTCCAGTAGCTTGTACTGCTGTGTGCACTGCTGCACATCATCTCCAGGGGCTGCCCATTCACCTGGATAAGGCTGCTGCCCCATGTGCAACCAGAGCTGTGGCCATCTGCTTGTGTCCAAGGACCTGCAGAGACTACAGAAGGCCCTTGGACTGCACGGCTGCCAGTGTAGACAAGAGCTCCTAACCACATGGTGCCACAACCAGAAAACCTTTTGTCCCTCAAATTTTAAGAGCTGTTCAAATATAAAAAATATTGTCCTTTTTATGCAGTATACATTGTGAATATTTTCTCCCATTTTTGACAAACTTTTATTTACAGGATTTTTTATTATCTAAGAATTTAATTTAGTGAAATTTATCAGTCTTTTCTTTTACTGCTTCTACATTTTATGTAACTTTTCTTTTACTGCTTCTACATTTTATGTAACAGCAAGCCCTTTTCTACACCAAGATTATAGAGGAATTAACTCATAGTGGTGGATAAAGATAGCCTTTTTTTTAAAAGATTTTGTTTATTTATTTGACAGAGAGAGATCACAAGCAAGCAGAGCAGCAGGCAGAGAGAGGGGGGGAAGCAGGCTCTCTGAGAGCAGAGAGCCTGATCTGGGGCTCGAGCCTAGGACCCTGAGATCATGACCTGAGCCGAAGGCAGAGGCTTTAACCCACTGAGCCACCCAGGCACCCCAAAGATAGCCCTTTTAATAATAGTGCAGGGACAAGTGGACAGATTTGGAAAATGCTAAAAGTGGGTCACTCATTGTTCCATGAAAAAGAAAGTAGATCATCTTTCAAAAGTTTCCAAAAACTTTCCAAAGTTTAGCAAAGTTGTAGGGTACAAGAGCAAAATTCAGTTCTGTTTTTATACACCAGTGATGAATAATCTGAATAGAAAACTAAGAAAGCAATTCCATTTATAATAGCATCAAAATAATAAAATACTTAGGAATAAATCTAAGGAGGTAAGACTTTTTTTAAGATTTTATTTATTTATTTGACAGAAAGAAAGAGAAAGAACACAAGCAGGGAGAGGGAGGAAGAGGGAGAAGCAGACTCCCTGCAGACCAAGAAGCGGACACAGGGCTTGATCCCACAACCCTGGGATCATGACCTGAGCTGAAGGCAGACACAACCAACTAAGCCACCCAGGTGCCCCAGAAAGTAAGACTTCTATGCTGAAAACACTGTTAAAAGAAATTAAACAAGATCTAAATAAATGAAAATATATCGTTTCAATCATATTCATAGGCAGGAAGACTTAACATCATTAAGATGTCAATATTATCCAAAGCAATCTAAAGATTCAACACAATCCCTACCAAAAATCCAACAGCCTTTTTGGCAGAAATGGAAAAGCAGATCCTCGTTTTCATACAAAATTGCAAGGAGGGATGCCTGAGTGGCTCAGTTGGTTAAACGGCTGCCTTCGGCTCAGGTCATGATCCCAGCGTCCTGGGATCGAGTCCCACATCGGGCTCCTTGCTCGGCAGGGAGCCTGCTTCTCCCTCTGCCTCTGCCTGCCACTCTGTCTGCCTGTGCTCGTGCTCTCTCTCTCCCTCTCTCTCTGACAAATAAATTTAAAAAAAAAATTGCAAGGAACCCTGAATAACCAAAATAATCTTGAAAAAGAGTAAAACTGGTGAACTCACACTTCCTAACTTTGAAACTTACTACAAAGCCACAATAATTAAAGCAATGCAATATGGGCATAAGAACAAACATAAAGACCAATGGAACAGAAAGCCCAGAAATAAACCCTCACACATACGGTCAACTGATTTTCAACAAGGGTGTGAAGACCATTTAGTGGGAAAGGATGGTTTCTCAACATGATACTGAGAACATGCAGTGTGAAGCTGAACCATAAACCACATCACATACAAAAATTAATTCAAAGATGGATCAGAGACCTAAATGTAAAAACTAAAATTACAAAAGTCTTGGGGCGCCTGGGTGGCTCAGTGGGTTAAAGCCTCTGCTTTCAGCTCAGGTCATGATCCCAGGGTCCTGGGATCAAGTCCCACATCAGGCTCTCTGCTCAGCAGGAGGCCTGATTCTCTTCCTTTCTCTCTCTTGCCTGCCTCTCTGCCTACCTGTGATCTCTGTCAAATAAATAAATAAAATCTTAAAAAAATAAAATAAAATTACAAAAGCCTTAAAGAGAACATTTAGGAAAATGTTCATGCCATTGGGATTTGGCAACAATTTAATAAATATGACAACAAAAGTAAAAACAAAAAACAAAAAACAAAAACGGGTAAACTGGACTACATCTAAATCTAAAACTTCTGTGCCAAAGATACAATCAATAGTGAAAAGGCAACCTACAGAATGGAATATTTGCAAACTACATATCTGATAAGGGGTAAATATCCAGAACATATAAAGAGCTCCTATAACTCAACAACAAAACACAAATAGCCTGATTTTTAAATGAGCAAAGGACTTACATAAATGTTTCTCCAATAAAAATATACACATGGACAAGGATTTGAAAAGATGCTCAACATCATTAATCATTAAGGAAAGGCAAAACAAAACCACAATTATCAACTCATACCCATTAGGATAGCTACTAACCAAAGAAAATAACAGTATCAGCAAAGATAAAGAGAAATTAGAACACTTGAGCACAATTTTTGGGACTGGAAAATGGTGCAAGCCTCTATGGAAAACAATCATGTTGGCTTCTCAAAAAATTAAAAATAGAATTACCATATGATCCAATAATTCTACTTTGGGTAATATATGCAAAAGATCTGAAAACAGAGCCTCAAAGAGGTATTTATACACCCACATTCATAGCATCATTATTCATAACAGCCAAAAGGCAGAAACAACCCGAGTGTCCATCAACCAAAAAATGTATAAACAAAACATGATAACTGCATATAACAGAATATTATTCAGCCTTGAAAAGAAAGGAAATTCTGACACATGCTACAACATACATGAACTGTGAAGACATGATGCTAAGTAAAACAACCTGGTCACAGAAAGAGAAATACTGTATGATTCTACTTATGACATACCTAGAATAGTCCTATTATTAGATACAGACCATAGAATAGACCTTAGCAGGGGGCCAGGAGGGTGGGGGCAGGAAGGAATGGGAGTTGTTTAAGGCTATAGAGTATTCAGTTTTGGGAGATAAAAAAGTTCTAGAGATTAATAACACAAAGATGTGAAACTACTTAACACTACTGAACTACATACTTGAAAATGGTTAAGATGGCAAATTTCATATTTTTGTATGTTACCACAATTAATAATAAAAATCAAAGTAAAATTAGATAAGTTGGATCTCATCAAAATTAAGAATTTTGTTCATCAAAGGACACTATCAAGAAAGTGAAAAGAGGGGCACCTGGGTGGCTCAATGGGTTAAGCCTCAGGTCATGATCTCAGGGTCTTGGAATCAAGCCCCGCATCGGACTCTCTGCACAGCAGGGAGCCCGCTTCCCCCTCTCTCTCTGCCTGCCTCTCTGCCTGCTTGTGATTTCTCACTGTCAAATAAATAAATACAATCTTTAAAAAAAAGTGAAAAGACAAATGGCAAAAAAATACTTGCAAATCATACTTCTGACAAGGGCTTAATACAGAAAATATATAAAGAGCTTCTATAGCTTAAAAAACAACCAAAACAAACCAATTAAAAATAGGCAAATGAGCTGAATAGACATTTCTCCAAAGAAGATATACAAATGGCCAATAAGCCCATGAAATGATGCTTAACACTGTTAGTCTTTAGGGAAATGCATATCAAAACCCAGTAAGGTGACACCTGGGTGGTTCAGTCAGTTAAGCGTCTGCCTTCAGCTCAGGTCATGATCCCAGGCTCCCTGGATCAAGTCCCGCAATAGGCTCCTTGTTCAGCCTGTTTCTCCTTCTGCCTGCCGCTCCCTCTGCTTGTGGTCTCTCCCTCTCTGACATATAAATAAAACAAAATAAAATAAATCTTTAAAAACAAAACAATGGGGCGCCTGGGTGGCTCAGTGGGTTAAAGCCTCTGCCTTTGGCTCAGGTCATGGTCCCAGGGTCCTAGGATTGAGTCCTGCATCAGGCTCTCTGCTCAGCAGGGAGCCTGCTTCCCTCTCTCTCTGCCTGCTTCTCTGCCTACTTGTGATCTGTGTCTGTCGAATATAAATAAACTCTTTAAAAAATAATAAATAAAAATAAAAATAAAAACAAAACAACAACAACAAAAACCAGTAAGATTAACAGTTACACCTACTAGGGTGGCAATAATTTAAAAAACAAAAAACAAAAAACAAACAAACAGAAAAACACATCAGGGGCACCTGGGTGGCTCAGTCAGTTAAGCATTAGACTCTAGATTTCAGCTCAGGTCATATCTCCGGGTCATGAGATGGAGCCTGGAGTCTGGTTCCTCGCTGGGCATGGAGTCTGCTTAAGAGTTTCTCTGCCCCTCCCCCACCTCCTCCAACCTCTGCTTACACACTCTTTCTCTCTTAAAAAAGAAAAAAAAAATTCAGGCGCCTGGGTGGCTCAGTGGGTTAAAGCCTCTGCCTTCGGCTCAGGTCATGATCCCAGAGTCCTGGGATCGAGTCCCACATCGGGCTCTCTGCTTGGCAGGAAGCCTGCTTCCTCCTGTCTCTCTGCCTGCCTCTCTGCCTGCTTATGATCTCCGTCTGTCAAATAAATAAAATCTTTTAAAAAAAATGGAAAATCTAACAAATTTGGTAAGAATAAGAGAAATTGGGCATTGCTTGTGGGAATGTAAAACAGCACAACCACTATGGAAAACAGTTTGGCATTTCCTCAAAAGGTTAAACTCAGAACTATCATATGTAGTTCTGGGCATTGCTTGTGGGAATGTAAAACAGCACAACCACTATGGAAAACAGTTTGGCATTTCCTCAAAAGGTTAAACTCAGAACTACCATATGACCCAGAAATTCTACTCCTAGGTATATATCCAAAAGAACTGAAACCAGGGGTTTGAACAGATATCGCTACACCAATGTTCATTACAACATCCCACCAGCAGATGGATTAAAAAATGTGGTATATACATAAAATGGTAATTACTCAGGCATAAAAAATAAATTTAAATATATGCTACAATATAGGTTGACCTTGAAAACATTATAATTAATAAAATAAGCCAGACATAGAAGGACAAATATTGTATGATCCCACTTATATATGAGGTGCCTGAAATAGGCACATTTACAGAGATATGAAGGAGGGATTGCCAGGGATTGGAGGAAGGTGTGTGGGGGTGGGGCAGAGGTGTGGAGGAAAAGATTGTTTAATGGGTACAGGGTTTATGTTGGGGATGATAAAGTTTGAAGCAAAACAGCAGTGATAGAGACACAGTATTGTGAATGTTTTGAATGCCACTGAATTGTACACTTACAAATGGTTAAAATGATAAATATGTTATATATATTTTACCACAATAAAAAAAAGAAGAAGTTCAACTTTACCCTAGTGGTCTGAAATATCGCCTTTGTCATATACTAACTTTTCATATGAATTTGGGTCTAATTCTGCACTTTTTATTCTTCTCCACTGGTCTATTGTCCCTGCCAATCGCATGACAATTATTAACCCTAACCCATGTGGAGCTTGAACTCACAATGCTGAAATCAAGAGTTGCATGCTCTACCAACTGAACCAGCCAGGTACCCCAAGGCTTTATAATATATTTTAATGACTAGTACAGCTATCCAACCCTGATAGTTTCTCTTTTTCAGTATTTTCCTGGTTATTTCTAAAACCAGTTTTATTGGGACACCCAGGTGACACAGTCGGTTAAGCAACCAACTCTTGATTTTGGCTGAGGTCATAATCTCAGGGTCCTGAGATTAAGCCCCAAGTCAGGCTCTGTGCTCAGCGTGGAGTGTGCTTGAGATTGTCTCTCCCTCTCCCTTTGCCCCTCCTTCTCATGCTCTTTCTCTCTCTCTAAAGTAAATAAATCTTTAAAAATAAATAAGTAAAATATACTCAGTTTTATTGAGATATAATTCACATCCCATACAATTTACCCATTTAAAATGTACAATTCAGGGACGCCTGGGTGGCTCAGTTGGTTGGACGACTGCCTTCGGCTCAGGTCATAATCCCGGAGACCCAGGATCGAGTCCCGCATTGGGCTCCCAGCTCCACGGGGAGTCTGCTTCTCCCTCTGACCTTCTCCTCGCTCATGCTCTCTCACTGCCTCTCTCTCAAATAAATAAATAAAATCTTTTAAAAAAAAATAAAAATAAAATGTACAATTCAGTGGTTTGTTTTTTTTTAAGATTTTATTTATTTATTTGACAGACAGAGATCATAAGTAGGCAGAGAGGGAGGCAGAGAGAGGAAGGGAAACAGGCTCCCTGCTGAGCAGAGAACCCAATGCAGGGCTCGATCCCAGGACCCTGGGATCATGACCTGAGCCAAAGGCATAGGCTTTAACCCACTGAGCCACCCAGGTGCCCCACAATTCAGTGGTTTTTAGTACACTCACAGGATTGTGAATCCAATTTTAGGACATTTTTCCACCTCCAAAAGAAACTCTGTACCAATTAACGACTGTTTCCCATTCTTCCCCATCTCTTTCCCAGCCCTAAACCATTAATCTATTTACTATCTATAAATTTGCCTACGTGGACATTTTCTATAATTGGAATCATAAAAGTACGTGATCTTTTGTGACTGGCTTCTTGCACAAAGCACATTTTGGAGTCATTCATGTTGTAGCATATAACAATACTTCCTTTCTTTTTACTGTCAGATATTATTCCATCGTATGGATATACATTTGTTTTTCATCAGTTGATGGATATCAGGACTGTTTCTACTTTTTAGCTATTATGAATAATGCTGCTAATAACACTCATGTATAAGTTTTTGCGTCCACTTCTGTTTTCAACTCTCTTGAGTTTAAACCTAAGAGTGGAATTGTGGATCATAACTCTATATTTAATCACTTGAGGAACAGGCAGATTGTTTTCAAAGTATCTGCACCATTTTGCATTCCTAAAAGCAGCATATGAGGGTTTCAACTTCTCTACTTCTTCATCAATACTTGTTATTTTCTCTTATTATTGCATCTTAGTGGTGTGAAGTAGTATCTCATGATTTTGATTTGCACTTCCCTAATGACTAATAATGTTGAACATCTTTTGGTATACTTACTGGTCATTTGTATATCTTCTTTGGACAAATTCCTCCAAATCCTCTGCCCTTTTTTTAAATTGGGTTATTTCTCTTTTTATTATTGAGGACTAAGAGTATATATTAGGGGGGCACCTGGGTGGCTCAGAGGGTTAAGCCTCTGCCTTCTCCTCAGGTCATGGTCTCAGAGTCCTGGGATAGAGCCCTGCATTGGGTTCTCTGCTCGGCAGGGAGCTTGCTTCCCTCTCCCTCTCTGCCTACTTGTGATCTCTCTCTCTCCCTGTCTGCCTACTTGTGATCTCTCTCTGTATCAAATAAATAAAATCTTTTTTTTTAAAAAAGAGTATATATTAGGGATACAAGTCCCTTATCAGATATGTAATTTTAAAAGTTTTTCCCATTCTATGAGTTGTCTTGATATCATCTGCAGCAAAAAAAAAGTTTTAAATTTTGATATAGCCCATTTATTTACTTATTTATGTCATTTGAGCTTTATATGTCATATTCAAGAAACACTGCCTAACCCAAAGTCACTAAGATTTACTGTTATGCTTTCCTCTAGGAGTTTTATAGTTTTGTTAGCTCTTACATTTAGGTTTATAATATATTTTGATTTTTTTAAGTTTTTTTTTAATTTATTTTAGAGATACAAAGTGAGAGAGAATACACAGCAGAATGAGAGGGAGAAGCAGACTCCATGTTGAGTCTGATGCAAGGCTTGATCCCACAACCCAGAGATCATGACCTGATCAAAAGTTGGATGCTTAACCAACTGCGCCACCCAGGCATCCCATATTTTGAATTAATTTTTAAGTATGGCATGAGATAGGGTGCCAACGTCATTCTTTTGCATATCCAGCATGGTATCTCAATACCATTTGTTGAAAAACTATTCTTTCCCATTTTATTTCCTTAGACCTTTACTAAAAGTCAATTGACAATTTTTGCGGCTATTTTTGCATGTTTATTTTTCCATACGAACCTTAAAATCAGCTTGTCTAACTCAATAAAACAACTTGTTAGGATTTTTATTAAAATTGTATTGGGGCGCCTGGGTGGCTCAGTTGTTAAGCATCTGCCTTCGGCTCAGGTCATGATCCCAGGGTCCTGGGATCTAGCCCTGCATCGAGCCCCACAATGGGCTCCCTGCTCAGCCAGAAGCCTGCTTCTCCCTCTCCCACTCCCCTTGCTTGTATTCCCTCTCTCACAGTCCCTGTCTCTGTCAAAAAAGTCAATAAAATATTTTTTAAAAATAAATTTTAAAGAATAAGATTGCATTGATTTCATAAATTAACTTGGGAGGATCAACATCTTTATGATGTTGAATCATCCTATTCAAGAACAAGGGATGTTTTACCATTTGCTTATATCTGCTTCAGTGTCTTTTAGGAGTGTTTAAAATTTTCCTTGTATAAGTTTTAGGCCATTCTTACTAAATTTATTCCTAAAGATTTAACTCTCCATGTTGCTATTGTAAATGGGCTTTTCTCTAACATTATGTTCAGGATAAGCTATTTCTATATATGAAAGCTGATTTTTTATGTTAATTTTAAATCCTGATCCTTCACTCAATTCTTTTACTGTATTGAGTTACTTTTATTATTGATTTCCTGGAGTCCAGCTATACTATGATCTGCAAATAGATATTGTTCTACTTGTTCTTTACCACTTCTATGCTTCTTCTTGATTTCTGTTATCTAATTGTCTTGGCTACTTTACCTCTAACATAATGCAGAATAGTAGTGAAGATAGTGACAATGTTTGCCTTGTTCCTGATATGAAACTGAAATGGACATGCCTGTAGAGTTTCCCCATTTAAATAAGATACTACCTTTAATGCTAAAATATATACTTCATCAAGTTAAGTAAGTACTCTTCAAATCCTATTCTCTTGTGTCTCTATCATGAATGGGTACTTAATTTTGCCAAAGGTTTTCTCAGAATCTACAGAGATAACCTTATTGTTTTTTCTTTATATTTATTAACACAGTATATGATACTAATAGGTTTCCTTATATTGTACCAATCCTGCATTCCTGGAATAAATCCTGCCTTAGAACTTCTGCCTTTGTTTTTTCCTCTGCCTAGAATCTACTTTCTCTGGTTTTCATATGTCTATCCCCTTCAGCTATTTAGACCTTATAAAATATCTCCTACTCAGAGATGCATTCCCTGGACCACTCAATCAAAAGTAGCCTTCTAGTTAACCTATAGGACAATACCCTATTTTAATTTCCTACCCAGCACTTATTACTAGCTGATATTCTCCCTGCATATCCCATATGTATATTCCTATGCAACTATCTTCAACCGCTACAACAGTACTAAACCTGTCTTAGAAGTAGATTTATTGCTGTATGCCCAAGATATATAGTACCTGGCATATGTTAGGCACTCAACAGTTGTTTACAATAAATCTACTATCCTTATGGGCTCACTACTGATACAACATGTGATTTTATCATAGGAATAAAAAGGTAGTAACAAAATTCACCTTTGAATACACTTAGGGCATAAGTCTAGACTTCTCAACATTAAAGAGAAAGCTAGAAACTCAAACAGAATTGAAGTGGGCAATTTTTTAGATAGTCTAAATCAGTGAATCAAAAAAAAACTGCTAATTAAAAAATTCTGCTACTAAAATCAAGGTTTCCTTTCTTCCAACTAACATTTTCTAATTAAAATTTCTCATTAAAATCTGTTATAAAATTTTATCAGTAAAGGAGTTTACTTTAAATCCAACATTTAAATTGGATAAAGAATAAATCAATGTAAATGACTTATTGTATCTAATAAAAACCAAAGGTACTGAGTGTATAAGCCTGATGATTCACAAACCTGTACCCCTGGGGCAAATAATACATTATATGTTAATAAAAATAACTAATAAAAAACAAAAGTATTCTTCAATAGATTTTAGTATTATAATTCCACCAGCAAAAAAAAAAAAAATGTTTAACTCACAAAAATTAATTTTAACTTTATAAAATGGAAACCATAAAAAACAGAAAGGTGGTAAACTCTATTACCTGTAAAAGGTGATGATTTCTCTGAGTGTTTTACTTTTAGAAGCTTCCTATTAATAAATACATAACCACAGGGACAAGATTTACATGCAACAGGAACCTGGAGGGGGAAAAAAAGGGAAAAAAATATTACTACTTTACTATTTATTAAACTTCTGAAGTATTTATGTATCTTTTCAACTAAGCAATAACTTACTTGAAAGTAGAGATCACACTTTTATTAAGACTCCACCTCTTCAGGGGACGCCTGGGTGGCTCGGAGGGTTAAGCCTCTGCCTTCAGCTCAGGTCATGATCCCAGCGTCCTGGGATCAAGTCCCACATCGGGCTCCTTGCTCGGCAGGGAGCCTGCTTCTCCCTCTGCCTCTGCCTGCCACTCTGTCTGCCTGTGCTCGCTCTCTCTCTCTCTCTCTCTGACAAATAAATAAATTAAAAAAAAAAAAAAACTCCACCTCTTCATAAAAATTATTCAAGATAGGAAATCATACCCATCCCATTCTCCTAATCCTGTATAGTTCCAAGCATATAGTAAATGTTTAATAACAACTAATGTGAGTGGCCACAGGAAGAATGTAAAGTAAAAAAAACTATTTGCTGGCTGGGGTAGGAGTCAAGATGACGGAGGAGTAGCAGACCGAGATGACATCAGGTAGGAGGAGTTCAGCTACATAGTTATCAAACCATTCCAAACACCAACAAACCCAACAGGAGATCAAAGAGAAGAAGAGCAGCAATTCTAGAAACAGAAAATCGACCACTTTCTGAAAGGCAGGACGTGCAGAGAAGTGAATCTAAAGCAACGGAAAGACGACCGTGGGGGGAGGGGCCGGCTTCCAGCAAGCAGCAAGGCAACAAAGCACAAAATCCGAACTTTTAGAAGCCTGCTCCACTGAAGGACATTGTTCCAGAGGCCAAGCGGGGCTGGAGCCCATGCGGGGGCAGTGTGGTCTCAGGTCCCACGGGGTCACAGAAGGATCGGGGGTATCTGAGTGTAGCAGAGCTTGCAGGTATCAGAGCAGGGAAGCCAGCTACAGAGACGGAGTTGAGGAGTGAGCTCTCAGCTTGGGATTACCTTAAACTGTGATCCGTGGCATAATTGGGCCACTGCTCTTCGAGCAGGGATACCGAAAGTGGCAGATCTGGGGAGACCCACTTTCCTTCTCTGAAGGCAGGAATCTGCTGAGTTTGGAGACTCCAAATGGACCTGTATGCCAGAGACGGAGGCGCTTGATAGCAGGTGGGTGAGCTCAAGAGTCCGCCAGAGACCAGGGAGATGGGAGTGACTGAACGCTTTTCTCCAAGAGCACACTGAGGAGTGGGGCCCTGAGCTCTCAGCAACTCCAGGCCAGAGATTGGGAGGCCACTATTGTCATTCCTGTGCTCCAGAGGTCTAGAGAAAGCGTTTAGGGAATGAAAGCTCCCCAGAGTGAACCCAAGCAGATTACTTAGCCCTTAGCCCGGTCCCTGGTAAAGGCAGCACAATTCCACCTCAGGCAAAGACATTTGAGAATCACTACAATAGGCCCCGCCCAGAAGATCAGCAAGAACATCCAGCTAAGACCAAGCTCACTAGTCAAGGAGAAGAGCAGAATTCCAGAGGAGGGGGAAGCAAAGCATGGAATTCATAACTTTGTACCCATGATTCTTTAGCCTTGCAAAGTTAAATTTTTTTAATTTTTTTTTTCTTATTCTAATTTTTTTAACTTTTCCTCTTTCCTCTTTTAACGTTTTTTAACTAGTTTATTGTAACAATACCTTTCTTTAAAAAAAAACTTTTTAAACCTTCATTATGATAGTCATTTTATCCTTCATTGTATCTAACCTAATTTTTTGTATACATATAGGGTTTTTTCTTCTAAAAAAGTTTTGGGATACAAACTCTTCTAATAGATCAAAATATACCCTAAATCTAGCACAGGACTTTGTTCTCATCTCCAGCCTGAGCAAATTCTCTCCACTTTCTTTCTCAATTTATCAATACCTTTATTAGAATTTTTAAAAATTTTCATCTTTACAGTCATATTCCATCCTTTCATCATGTTTATCTTTATTCTTGTGTATGTATGTGTGTGTGTGTGTGTGTGTATGTGTGTGTGTATATATATATATATATATATATATATGTTTTTCTTACTTTAAAATTTTGGGAGGTAGTTTCTTCTAAGAGACCAAAATACACCCAAAATCAAGTGGGTGGCTCTGTTCTATTCACCAGTCTAATATATATATTTTTTTAATTTTTCGTAAATTTCTTTTTACCCCCTTTTTTCTCCCCTGATTGGGTCTCTTCTGATTTGGTTAGCATACATTTTTTCTGGGGTCTTTGCCACCCTTTTAGTATTTTATTCTCTCGTTCAGATATTCTTATCTGCATAAAAAGACAAGGCGGAA
>PISX010025225.1:15881-26590 GCA_004024625.1 Mellivora capensis
AAAAAAAAAAAAAAAGAACAAGAGGCAGTACTGAAGGCTAGGGACCTAATCAATACTGACATTGGTAATACGTCAGATCTAGAATTCAGAATGACAATTCTCAAGGTACTAGCTGGGCTCGAAAAAGGCATGGAAGATATTAGAGAAACCCTGTCTGGAGAAATAAAAGCACTAAAATCTAACCAAGCTGAAATCGAAAAAGCTATTAATGAGGTGCAATAAAAAATGGAGGCTCTTGGGCGCCTGAGTGGCTCAGTGGGTTAAGCCTCTGCCTTCGGCTCAGGTCATGATCTCAGGGTCCTGGGATTGGATCCTGCATCAGGCTCTCTGCTCAGCAGGGAGCCTGCTTCCCCCCTCTCTCTGCCTGCCTCTCTGCTTACTTGTGATCTCTGTGTGTCAAATAAATAAATAAAATCTTAAAAAAACAAAAAAGGGAGGCTCTTACCTCTAGGATAAATGAGGCAGAAGAGAGAATTAGTGATATAGAAGACCAAATGAAGGAGAATAAAGAAGCTGAGCAAAAGAGAGACAAACAACTACTGGACCATGAGGGGAAAATTCAGAAGATAAGTGATACCATAAGACGAAACAATATTAGAATAATTGGGATTCCTGAAGAAGAAGAGACAGGGAAGCAGAAGATATACTGGAGAGAATTATTCTAGAGAATTTCCCTAATATGGCAAAGGGAACAAGCATCAAAATCCAGGAGGCACAGAGAACCCCCGTCAAAATCTATAATAGGTCCATATCCCGTTATCTAATAGTAAAACTTACAAGTCTTAGTGACAAAGAAAATCCTGAAAGCAGCCCGGGACAAGAAGTCTATAACATACAATGGTAAAAATATTAGATTGGCAGCAGACTTATCCACAGAGACCTGGCAGGCCAGAAAAAATTGGCATGATATATTTAGAGCACTAAACGAGAAAAACATGCAGCCAAGCATAGTATATCCAGCTAAGCTATCATTGAAAATAGAAGGAGAGATAAAAAGCTTCCAGGACAAACAAAAACTAAAAGAATTTGTAAACACCAAACCAGACCTACAGGAAATATTGAAAGGGGTCCTCTAAGGAAAGAGAGTCTAAAACTAGTAGACCAGAAAGGAACAGAGATAATATACAGTAACAGTCACCTTACAGGAAATACAATGGCACTAAATTCACATATTTCAATAGTTACCATGAATGTCAATGGGCTAAATGCCCCAATCAAAAGACACAGAATATCAGAATGGATAAAAAACCAAAACCCATTAATATGCTCTCTAAAAGAAACTCATTTTAGACGCAAAGATACCTTCAGATTTAAAGTGAGGGGGTGGAAAACAATTTACCATGCTAATGGACATCAAAAGAAAGCTGGGGTGGCAATCCTTATATCAGACAAATTAGATTTTAAGCCAAAGACTAAAATAAGAGATGAGCCTCAAAGGGTCTGTCCAACAAGAAGATCTAACAATTTTAAATATCTATGCCCTTAACATGGGAACAGCCAACTATATAAACCAATTAATAACAAAATCCAAAAAAAAAAAAAAAAACAGAACACATCGACAATAATACAATAATAGTAGGGGACTTTAACAGCCCCCTCACTGAAATGGACAGATCATCCAAGCAAAAGATCAACAAGGAAATAAAGGCTTTAAATGATACTCTGGACCAGATGGACACCACAGATATACTCAGAACATTCCATACCAAAACAACAGAATACACATTCTTCTCTAGTGCACATGGAACATTCTCCAGAATTGATCACATCCTGGGTCACAAATCAGGTCTCAACTGGTACCAAAAGACTGGGATCATTCCCTGCATATTTTCAGACCACAATGCTCTGAAGCTAGAACTCAATCACAAGAAGAAAGTTGGAAAGAACCCAGATACATGGAGGCTAAAGAGCATCTTACTGAAAACCGAATGGGTGAACCAGAAACTTAGAGAAGAATTGGAAAAATTCATGGAAACAAATGATAATGGAAACACAACTGTCCAAAATCTGTGGGACACAGCAAAAGCAGTCCTGAGAGGAAAATATATAGCGATACAAGCCTTTCTCAAGAAACAAGAAGGGTCTCAAATATACAACCTAACCCTACACCTAAAGGAGCTGGAGAAAGAACAGCAAAGAAAGCCTAAACCCAGCAGGAGAAGAGAAATAATAAAGATCAGAGCAGAAATCAATGAAATAGAAACCAAAAAAACAGTCGAACATACTAAGAAACTAGGAGCTGGTTCTTTGAAAGAATTAATAAGATTGATAAACCCCTGGCCAGACTTATCAAAAAGAAAAAAGACCCAAATAAATAAAATCATGAATGAAAGAGGAGAGATCACAACCAACACCAAATAAATACAAACAATTATAAGAACATATTATGAGCAACTATACACCAGCAAATTGGGACAATCTGGAAGAAATGCATGCATTCTTAGAGACATATAAACTACCACAACTGAACCAGGAAGAAATAGAAAACCTGAACAGAACCATAACCAGTAAGGAGATTGAAGCAGTCATCAAAAATCTCCCAAAAAACAAGAGCCCAGCGCCAGACGGCTTCCCAGGGGAAATATACCAAACATTTAAAGAAGAATTAATTCCTATTCTCCTGAAACTGTTCCAAAAAATAGAAATGGAAGGAAAACTTCCAAACTCATTTTATGAGGCCAGCATTACCTTGATTCCAAAACCAGACAGACCCCATCAAAAAAGAGAATTAGGAACCAATATCCTTGATGAACACAGATATAAAAAATTCTCACCAAAATACTAGCCAATAGGATCCAACAGTCCATAAAAGGATTATTCACCACAACCAACTGGGATTTATTCCAGGGCTGCAAGGTTGGTTCAACATCTGCAAATCAATCAATGTGATATAATACATTAACAAAAGAAAGAACAAGAACCATATGATACTCTCAATAGATCCTGAAAAAGCATTTGACAAAGTACAGCATTCTTTCTTGATCAAAACTCTTCAAAGTGTAGGGATAGAGGATACATACCTCAATATCATCAAAGCCATCTATGAAAAACCCACTGTGAGTATCATTCTCAATGGAGAAAAACTGAGAGCTTTTCCGCTAAGGTCAGGAACATGTCAGGGATGTCCATTATCACCAATGCTATTCAACATAGTACTAGAAGTCCTAGCCTCAGCAATCAGACAACAAAAAGAAACTAAAGGTATCCAAATCAGCAAAGAAAAAGTCAAACTATCACTCTTTGCAGATGATATGATACTTTATGTGGAAAACCCAAAAGACTCCACTCCAAATCTGCTAGAACTTGTACAGAAATTCAGTAAAGTATCAGGATATAAAATCAATGCACAGAAATCAGTTGCATTTCAGCTGCACAACAAGACAGAAGAAAGAAATTAAGGAGTGAATCTCATTTACAACTGCACCCAAAACCATAAGATACCTAGGAATAAACCTAACCAAAGAGGCAAAGAATCTATACTCAGAAAACTATAAAGTACTCATGAAAGAAATTGAGGAAGACACAAGGAAATGGAAAAATGTTCCATGCTCATGGATTGGAAGAACAAATACTATGAAAATGTCTATGCTACCTAAAGCAATCTACACATTTAATGCAATCCCTATCAAAATACCATCCATTTTTTTCAAAGAAATGGAACAAATAATCCTAAAATTTATATGGAACCAGATAAGACCTGGAATAGCCAGAGGAATGTTGAAAAAGAAAGCCAAAATTGGTGGCATCACAACTCCAGACTTCAAGCTCTATTACAAAGCTGTCATCATCAAGACAGTATGGTACTGGCACAAAAACAGATACATAGATCAGTGGAACAGAATAGAGAGCTCAGAAATAGATCCTCAACTCTATGGTCAACTAATCTTTGACAAAGCAGGAAAGAATGTCCAATGGAAAAAAAAAAACAGTCTCTTCAACAAATGGTGTTGGGAAAATTGGACAGCCATGTGCAGAAAAATGAAACTGGACAATGTCCTTAAACCACACACAAAAATAGACTCCAAATGGTTGAAAGACCTCAATGTGAGAAAGGAATCCATCAAAATCCATGAGGATGGGACGCCTGGGTGGCTCAGTTGGTTAAGCGGCTGCCTTCGGCTTGGGTCATGATCCCAGCGTCCTGGGATCGAGTCCCATATAAGGCTCCTTGCTCAGCAGGGAGCCTGCTTCTCCCTCTGCCTCTGCCTGCCACTTTGCCTGTGCTTGCTCTCTCGTACTCTCTCTCTGACAAATAAATAAATAAAATCTTTAAAAAAAAAAAATCCATGAGGAGAACACGGGCAGCAGCCTCTTCGTCCTCAGCCTCAGCAACTTCTTCCTAGAAAAGTCGCCAAAGGCAAGGGAAGCAAGGGCAAAAATGAACTATTGGGACTTCATCAAGATCAAAAGCTTTTGCACAGCAAAGGAGAAAGTCAACAAAACCAAAAGACAACTGACAGAATGGGAGAAGATATTTGCAAACGACTTATCAGATAAAGGGCTAGTATCCAAAATCTATAAAGAACTTATCAAACTCAACACCCAAAGAACAAATAATCCAATCAAGAAATGGGCAGAGGACATGAACAGACATTTCTGCAAAGAAGATATCCAGATGGCCAACAGACACATGAAAAAGTGCTCCACATCACTTGGCATATGAGATACCATCTCATACAAGACAGAATGGCTAAAATTAACAAGTCAGGAAATGACAGATGCTGGCGAGGATGCAGAGAAAGGGGACCCCTCCTACACTGTTGGTGGGAATGCAAGCTGGTACAGCCACTCTGGAAAACAGCATGGAGGTGCCTCGAAAAGTTGAAAATAGAGCTACTCTACAACCCAGCAATCATGCTACTGGGTAGCATGTAGTGATCCAAAGGGGCACGTGCACTCGAATGTTTATAGCAGCAATGTCCACAATAGCCAAAGTATGGAAAGAACCTAGATGTCCCTCAACAGATGAATGGATAAAGAAGAGGTGGTATATATATATACAATGGAATACTATGCAGCCATCAAAAGAAATGAAATCTTGCCATTTGCGACAACGTGGATGGAACTAGAGGGTATTATGCTGAGTGAAATAAGTCAATCAGAGAAAGACAATTATCATATGACCTCCCTGATATGAGGATTTTGAGTGGCAAAGTGGGGGGCTTGGGGGGTAGAAAAGAATAAATGAAACAAGATGGGATCAGGAGGGAGACAAACTATAAGAGACTCTTAATCTCACAAAACAAACTCAGGGCTGCCTGGGGGGAGGGGGGAAGGGAGAGGGTGGTTGGGTTATGGACACTGGGGACAGTATGTGCTATGGTGAGTACTGGGAAGTGTGTAAGCCTGACGATTCATAGAGCTGTACCCCTGGGGCTAATAATACATTGTATGTTAATTTTTTTAAAAGTAATTAGAAAAACCTATTTGCTAAAATGTCAGTCTCAGAATAGTTACAACATGGATCAGAGTAGGAAAAAGTGACTAGGAAATTATTACACTAATCCTAGGATGAGAGGCTGTTGGCCTGTTCTGCAATGCTGGCAGAAGAATGTATTTAAAAAAAAAAAAAAACCCACAAAGAGTATATTTGACAGACATTTTAAAGGGAGGAAGAAACAAGAAGTAGACACAAATTGATTACTAATGATAAAATAGAATTGAAAACTTGTGATTTCTTTTCTCATCCACCAGTTTTTCAGAGCATGTTGTTTAATTTCTACAAATTTTTTGAATTTTCTAGTTTTCCTTTGTTGTTGATTTCTAATTTTATTCTGCTGTGGTTGGAGAAGATACTTTAAACGGTATCAGTCTTTAAAAATTAACTTTGGGGGCGCCTAGGTGTCTCAGTTATTGGGCATCAGCTCAAGTCGTGATCCCAGCGTCCTGAGATCAAGCCCTGCATCTGGCTCCCTGCTAGGTGGGAAGCCTGCTTCTCCCTCTCCCACTCCCCCTGTCTGTGTTCCCTCTCTCGCTGTCTCTCTCTCTGTCAAATAAATAAATAAAACAAAAAAAAATTAACTTTGATTCTCACCTTATGCCATATACAAATATGGACTACAGACCTACATGAAATATTTTAAACTATTAAACTTCTAGAAAATACAAAAAAAAAAAAAAAAAAAAACCTGCCTTCAATAGTTTGAACATGAGAGAAGAAGAGGGCCAGTACTAATTCCTGGCAAGGGATCATTTACAATAGCCAGTTTGAGGAAAAGGAACATGGAAAACTATAAAATAGGTGCCAGACATAGGTTCTCCTAGTCTCCAGTAGGAAAGACCCTGAACAAATCTCATAAGCCCTGCAGGTTTCTGTTTTCTTTTCTAAGGTCTTTACTACCTGAAGTAGTCTGTGATCTTCACATAGTTTTAAGTGAAAAAAATGATTATCATTTGACAGCTTTATTGTTATAATAAACATACAATAAACTATATATATTTAAAACATACAATTTGACATGTTTTGACAATTATATATGCCCATGAAACCATCACCATCAAGATAGTCAATATATCCATCATCCCTAAATTTCCTCATATGCCTTTGTAATCTACCTCTCCTTAGCATCCCCCTCAATATCCTCAAGCAACTACTGATCAGCCAGCACAATAGATCAGTTTGAATTTTCTAGAGTTTTATGTAAATGGAATCTTAAGTACATGCTCTTTCTTTGTTTAGCTTTACTTAGCATAATTATTCTGAGATTTGTCCATGTTTTTGCATATAACAAGTTCTTTCCTTATATTGCTAAATACTATTCCATATGAAGATATACCACAGTTTATCTGTACATGTTGATTGTTTTCAGTTTTTAGCTATTACAAATAAAGCTACTATGAACTTCGATGCAAAAGTCCTTGTGTATATGTATATATATTGCACACACATGTGTATACACACACACACACATTCTTTTCTCTTGAATAAATAGCTAAAAGTGGAAATGGTTGGATTATATGATAGGTCTAACTTTTTTTTTTTTTAAGATTTTATTTATTTATTTGTCAGAGAGAGAGAGAGAGAGAGAGAGAACACAGGCAGACAGAGTGGCAGGCAGAGGCAGAGGGAGAAGCAGGGTCCTGCCCAGCAAGGAACCCAATGTGGGACTCGATCCCAGGATAGGTCTAACTTTTTAAGAAAACTGCCAAACTGGGGTGCCTGGGTGGCTCAGCGGTTAAGCGTCTGCCTCCAGCTCAGGTCATGATCCCAGGACTCTGGGATCAAGCCTCACATGATAGGGCTCTGTGCTCAGCAAGGAGCCTGCTTCTCCCTCTCCCTCTGCTTGCGCTCTCTCTCTTTCAAATAAGTAAAATTTCTAAAAAAAAAAAAAAAAAAGAAAACTGATCAACTATTTCCCAAAGACGTTGTACCATTTTATATTCCCACCAGCAGTGTGTGAGATGTCCAGTTCCTCCACATCCTCATCAATATTTGGTATGTTCTTTTTTAGTTATTCCAGTAGGGTCTCACTATGGTAATACACATATCCCTAATGACTAATGATGTTGAGCATTTCTCTATAAACTTACATGCTGCCTGTAAGTCTACTCTGGTGAAGTATCTATTCAAATTTATGCCTGTTTTTTAATTGGGTTGTTTGTTTTCTTATTATTAACCTTTGAAAGCCCTTTATGTATTCTGGATACAAGTCCTCTAGTACATATATATGCTTTGCAAAGGTTCTTATTTGTTCATGTCTTTTCTTTTTCTAAACAGTGATTTTCAAAGAACAGAAGTTTTCATTTTGATTAAGTCCAATTTACCATTTTTTTTCTTTTATAAGTCATGCTTTTGGTGTTGTAACACCAAACAATTGCCTAACTTAAATTCACAAAGGTTTTTTTAGTATTTTCTGGAAGTTTCGGAGTTTAAAATTTTTCTAGGTCTACAAATTGATCTTGAAATATTATTTGTATATGGCACATATAAGAATTAAAGTTCTTTTTTTTTTTAAAGAATTATTTACTTGGAGAGAGAAACCTAAGCAGACTCTGCGCTGAGCACAGAGCCTGACACTGAGCACAGACATGGGGCTGACATGGGGCTCAGTCTCACCTGAGCCATTACCACTGAGATCACGACCTGAGCCAAAACCAAGAGTTAGATGCTTAATTGACTATGCCACCACATGCCCCAAGTTCATTTTTTAAGATAGATATCAAAGTAACTTCTCCAAACACAACATGACAAAATTAGAAACAAACAGAAAGGAAAACCAGAAAATTTTTAAAATTTTAGAAATTGGGGCACCTGGGTGGCTCAGTGGGTTAAAGCCTCTGCTTTCAGCTCAGGTCATGATCCCAGGTTCCTGGGATAGAGCCCCACATCGGGCTCTCTGCTCTTCAGAGAGCCTGCTTCCTCCTCTCTCTCCCTACCTGCCTCTCTTGCTTACTTGTAATCTCTGTCTATCAAATAAATAAATAAAATCTTTTAAAAAATTTTTTTAGAAATTAAGCAACATACTCTGAAATAACCAATGGATTGAAAAAATAAATCATAAGGAAAAATAGAAAATACATAGAGATGACTAAAAACAAAAATATAACCTACCAAAACTCATAAGACACAGTGAAAGCAATGTTAAACAGGAAAGTTATAGAGCTGTAAAAGCTTACATTAAGAAAGAAGATCTTGGGGTTCCTGGGTGGCTCAGTGGGTTAAAGCCTCTACCTTCGGCCCGGGTCATGATCCCAAGGTCCAGGGATCGAGCCCCGCATCAAGCCCCACATCCGGCTCTCTGCTCAGTGGGGAGCCTGCCTCCCTCTCTCTCTCTGCCTGTCTCTCTGCCTACTTGTGATCTCTGTTAAATAAATAAATAAAATCTTCAAAAAATAAAAAATAAAGATGATCTCAAATCAACAATCTAACTTTACAACTTAAAGAACTAGAAAAAGAAGAGCAAACTAAACCCAAGCCAACATAAAGAGGGAAATATTAGTACTGGAGATAAACAAAATAGAGAATAGAGAAATAATAAAGAAAATCAATAAAATGAAAGTTGGTTTCTTTGAAAAGATGAACAAAATTGACAAGCCTTTTGCTAGAGACAAAAAAAGAGGGAAGACTTTATTATAGACATACCTTATTTTTTTGCACTTTGCTTCATTGTGCTTCACAGATACTCTGGGTTTTACATATTGAAGGTTTATGGTAACATTTCGTGGAGGAAGTCTACCACCACTATTTTCCACCACATCTGCTCACTTTGTATCTTTGTCATGTTGTGCTAATTTTTGAAATATTTCAAACTTTTTCATCATTATCTTCGTTATAGTGATCTGTGATCAGTGATCTTTGATGTTACTATTTTAATTATTTTGGAGTGCCATGAAACACACCTATACAAGACAGCAAACTTAATCAATAAATGTGTATGTTCTGAATACTCTACAATTGGCCATTCCGTTTACCTCCTTCTCCTCAGGCCTCCCTGTACTAAGAAGCAGCAATATTGAAATTAGGCCAGTTAATAACCCTACGATGGCTTTTAAGTACTCAAGTTAAAGGAAAAGGCACATATTTCTCATTTTAAATCCAAAGCTAGAAATGATTAAGCTTAGTACAAAAGGCATGTCAAAAGCAAAGCAAGGCCGAAAGTTAGGCCTCTTACGCCAAACAGCCAAATTATAAATGAAAAGGAAAATTTCTTGAAGGAAATGGTGCTACTCCAGTGAACACACGAATGATAAGAAAGTGAAACAGCCTTATAGTTGATATGCAGAAAATTTTGGTGGTTTGGAAAAAAAAAAAAAAAATCAAACCAGCCACAACATTCCCTTAAGCCAAAACCTAATTCAGAGCAAGGCCTGAATGCTGAGAGAGAAAGCAAATTAGTGATTGCTAGGGGCTAGCTACTAGTGGTTGCTAGTAGCTAGGGGCTTGGTGGCATTGAGAATGACTGGTTATTTAATGGAAACAAGGTCTCACCTCAGAGTGATAAAAATGTTCTGGAATTCGATAGTGGTAATGGTTGTACAACACTGTAAATATATTAATGACACTGAAGTAGACCCTTTAACATGGTTCAAATGGTGGATTTTATCTTTTTTACCACAATGAAAAAAAATCAATTGTATTTCTATACATAATGAAATTGATAAAACGAAAATTTTAAAACAATTCCACTCACAAAAGCATCCAAAAAACTGAACTCATAGGGAAAAATTTACAAAATATGTTCAAAATCTGTACAATGAAAACTACACACACTGCTGAGTGAAATATTTAGAGGAGGCAGTAAATTTCTCTTACCAAAGGAGGGAAAGAAAGAGGCAATTATTTTGAAAAGATAGACACTGCATTATGACATAAAAGGTGTCTCACAGATGGTTTTAATTGAAGAACTTTTAAATGAACTCTACTTTTCCTAGTTAAGAATAACCAAACTTGGGGTGCCTGGATAGCTCAGTGGGTTAAGCCTCTGCCTTTGGCTCAGGTCGTGATCCCAGGGTCCTGGGATCGAGCCCTAGAGCCCCACATCGGGCTCTCTGCTCAGCAGGGAGTCTGCTTCCTCCTCTCTCTTTCTGCCTGCCTCTCTGCCTACTTGTGATCTCTGTCTATCAAATAAATAAAATCTTTAAAAAAAAAAAAAAAGAATAACCAAACTTTATAGACCAAGGAAACCGTTAAAAAAATTTCATGGCGGGTGTGGGGGGCCGCCTGGGTGGCTCAGTGGGTTAAAGCCTCTGCCTTCGGCTCAGGTCATGAT
>PISX010025226.1:0-26490 GCA_004024625.1 Mellivora capensis
TGAACACATACAAATGGCTATCAGACACATGATTAATGTTCATCATCACTAGCCATCAGGGAGATTCAAATTAAAACCACATTGAGATACCACCTCACACCAGGTAGAATGGCCCAAATCAGCAAGACAGGAAACAACGTGTGTTGGAGAGGATGTGGAGAAAGGGGAACCCTCTTACACTGTTGGTGGGAATGCAAGTTGGTGCAGCCACTCTGGAGAACAGTGTGGGAATTCCTCAAGAAGTTAAAAATAGAGCTTCCCTATGACCCTGCAATTGCGCTACTGGGTATTTACCCCAAAGATACAGATGTGGTGAAAAGAAGGGCTATCTGTACCCCAATGTTTATAGCAGCAATGGCCACGGTCGCCAAACTGTGGGTGTAATGGGGTACAAGCCCATGGTACATCATATTGCTGATGGCAATGTAGTGGTCTATGGCCATGACTGTAGGTATCTCAGACTTTAGGCCAGTGCATAGATGAATCATAAACATCTGTGTAAACCAGACACCAAAACATATTTCCCTGAAATTGAACCAGAAGATGCCCAGCATCTTGGGGATAGTGGCAGTGGATTGGCTTAGGTCAGTGAACGCCAACATTGCCAGGAATTAAAACATGGGCTGGTGGAGACTAGCCTCAGTCTGAATAATAAAGAGGATTATAATGTTCCTCAGAAGGGCAATCATATATACAGTGTGAAAGGGGAAACCAATATAGAGGTGAAAATTTTCCAAGCCTGGAATCCCCAGAAGGACAAAGAAGGAAGGATGGGATTGAATGCTATTGCAATAGGTCATCTTCATGGTTGCTGGTCACTTTTTTCACACTGTGTTAGGATTTCAATTTCATCCACATCATTTTTTCAGGTCATGGGAAAACATCGAATTAATTCTCTGCCTTAATATGTAGCAGAAGACCCTGGAGTGGCAAGTGAGAAATGGTTTAAAAACCTCCCAAATATAAAACTGACCAGGTTCTGGACATCTTGTTTTTCTGTCCAAGACACATCCCAAACTTGATACTCTGTCAACAGTGCTAGCAATGATGTAAAATGTACTTGTGTTTTAGGGAAATTTCCATAATATCACAATGGAGAATTGATTGGAGGGGCATATTAGAGTTTGAAGTAAGCAGAGTGAAAGATGATGCTAGCCTGATCTAAACAAATGGTAGTGGGCATGGAGAGGCAATGGCATATAGTCTAAATAAGGAACAGTGTTTGATGTGATTTGGGAGATGAAGGAGAGCAATAGGTCATGTTTAACTTTCAGGATTCTGTGTTGGGCAAATGGACAAATATTGGTGCTATTCAAGGAGATAGAGAACATAATGGGAGTGAGTTTTATTTTTGTGTATTTTAGTTGATGAGAGTAAGTGTTGACATCAGTCTTAAATATGTAGATAGTAAGTAGCAATTCTCAGCAGGCAGAATATCAGTTAAACTCCTTTTATTATTTAAACCCAGTTTTGGTGCATCAGTGAGTTTATAAAGCACCAAAAATTCCATGCATGTGACTGTAGGAACAACAGGATTCATGTGATTAAGACAATGTCATATTTTTTCCCACCCCCCCCATGTTCATAATATTTAATCTTTGGAGTGCTATATTGGAGGGAATATCATAATAGTGAATGAATGTATTTGTATCCTCAAAGCCCTCTCCAGTAGCTACTGTCTGCAGTAGAGGTAGAGACAGGGGCCATTCTCAGAGATGACAAATTAAATGTCTTCAGAAAAAATGTCTCATAAATGTGGTATATGGGGATTTGTGGATTTTCTCTGATTATGCACCTGCCTGTGTTAAAATGTACTGTAAAATATTGAGTAAGTCAAACAAAATAATTAAGCAGATTGGATGTTGTCTATAGAACATTTTTGTTTGCATTACTCATTTTCCACCTAGTGACATTTAGCAAAGCCTCAGAAATGAAAATCTACAGTGCAGCAGGAAAGTTCTCAAATGGTAGAAATTGCTAATGGTTGATACCAAAATTGAGTGTTCTGGGGGGTGGGGTGGGTTAAACATATTTGTAAAGTATAGAGTAAACAAAATTGAAAATATTTTTCTGGGGCCTTTACATATGCATATAGTATGCATATAGTAATATGCATATGGTAATGCATATATGCATATAGTAATATGCATACATAAATATCAGACTCTAAGAAATAAGAACTTTATAATTAAAATATTAAATGAGACATTAAATTATAATTCAATATTAAAAGAATTAAAATAATTTGCAGCATACCCTTAAATTAAGATGACAAGAAATCCATGTAATTAGGCAGCTAGAATTTAATTCCAAGCAGAACACAAAGTTATTATAATGGAAAGACTTGAGTCTCTTGAGTCCTCAAAGTCCTTTTGAGACATAAATATTTCAAGTATTTATTTACTTAGTACTTAACATTGACTTGATAGTTGTTGTTGTTAGATGTGGGAATAGCTATGGTATATAGTATATATGCTGCTGATAAAGAAATAGTCTATTTTGGTAATGTTTACATTCTAAGTTAGGAAGGAAGACAATAAGCAGGCAAAAATAATTAAATCACTCTAGATAATAACAAGTGTTATAGAAAAAAATAAATAGAATTAAAAATCAACAATAAGAATAGAAACAAACTAATTAAAAAAGGAGAAACCTAAACAGATACTTCTAAAAAAAGGAAAAAAAAAGGTTCAATAGCCAATAAAGAGGTATTCACCATCATTAGTTACCATAGAAATGAAAATTAATATCCCAAAGTGATTCCATTTTACACTCCTGGAATGGCTAAATTTAAAATGATTCACATTATCTGATGCTGAAGAGGACATGGAATAATGGAACTTATACAGTTGCTAGTAGGTATGTGAAATGTGCAACTACTTTAGAAAACTCTTTGGCATGTTTCTTAAGAAGGTAAAAATATATCTTCACTATTATTCAGCACCTCCATTCTTAGATATATACCAAAAGAAATAAATATCCAGTAGACTTGTCAAATAGACAATTAGATATATATTCCTGAAGCTCAAAAGAGGACATGGTTGAATATATGAATATATGAATACACACACACACACACACACACACACACTTGGGAGTCATTGGTGTGTGATGTATTTAATACATTTCATCTGCATTGTATACATCGGTGGGAGAATGAAGAAGAAAAACTATAAAAACAAGAATTAACAATATATATTCTAATTTACTAATTTACTGTTTTTCTGCAGGTGGCATACCAATATTTTATGGTTCACCATGTAGTAATGAAAAACATATAGAATATGGTTGGCAATTCAACTCTGGAGTTGATTTGGATTTTGATTTGGAGTCTGAGAGAGAGAGAGATAGAATAAAGAAAATAAAAATTATACTATCACTGGTCATTGGGTATGGGATATAACAGATGGACACATCCTAGGTCTTCATAACAACTACATATGCTTTATGTACTCTTTCTCCTTCTATTTTAAACATCCATGGAGAATCATTTCCTTTATTCCATCCCCTTATTTCATGGACTATGTGATAAATGTCTCTAAGTCATCTAACTCTTTTTGTGATCTCTTCTTCTGCACTTAGTTTCTATCATTATAGAAAATCCATTATGCCATGGGGAGCCAACTTACCAACAGTTTTAACAGCTCTTCCTTCTTCCAGAATGGTCACTGTCTGGATGCTGCAACCTCTAGGGTTTGTGGAGTGATCATTTATAGTGAGTAAGAATTTTAGTGATCCTTTATACTTCCCAGGTGCATTTGTTCCCTGGGGCTCCTGAGGGCCTGGAGGATGGAAAAAGGACTTCCTAAGTAGTCAAGCTAAAGTTGACTATTTCCTTGGTGTCAGTGTGGCTCAGTAGTCCAGCCATGGTTTTGCATTGTTATGTGGGCTTTTTACTGTTAATGGTGGCACTGGGAGAGGTCATCTCACAGGAGCAATACATACTGGTCAGACTGGAATAAGGAAACACAAGTCCTCACTGTTATAAATCATTTCATAATTTTTAAAAGTCCTCTGTAATATCAGGAATAGAAGCTATTTACTATTTTATTTAACAGGAAGTCAAATTCAGAAGACTCAGACAGAATTTGGTCTTACCCAATCTCGGCCAGAGAAAAAACTAAAATCAAAGTCTACTAAATTCCTGGGGTGCCTGGGTAACTCAGTGGGTTAAAGCCTCTGCCTTCGGCTCAGGTCATGATCCCAGAGTCCTGGGATTGAGCCCCGAATTGGGCTCTCTGCTCAGCAGGGAGCCTGCTTCCTTGTCTCTCTCTCTGCCTGCCTCTCTGCCTACTTGTGATCTCTGTCTATCAAATAGATAAATAAAATCTTAAAAAAAAGTCTAGGGGCAACTGGGTGGCTCAGTGGGTTAAGCCTCTGCCTTCAGCTCAGGTCATGATCCCAGGGTCCTGGGATCGAGCCCCATATCAGGCTCTCTGCTCAGCAGGGAGCCTGATTCCTCCCTCTCTCTCTGGCTGCCTCTCTGCCTACTTGTGATCTCTGTCTGTCAAATAAATAAATAAAATCTTAAAAAAAAAAAGTCTACTGAATTCCTAACTCAGTGCTCTTTCTAATGAATGCTTCAGAGTATTCTCCTTTATTCACAGGTTATTTGTGCAGATTTGGCCTCAAACTCTGATAATAACAATAAGGCAGGGCTGCTAGTCAGTTTCCTATGATGTAATGTCTTAAATATCTTTGATGAGTTCTAGCCCAATGATAACATTAAGGATATTCAGAAAACCAGTGGTAAAATTCAGGTCCAACTCTGAAGGCCAAAGAATCAAAAGCTCTGATGGTGTAAGTCCTAGTCTAAAGGTAGGAGAAGACTGATGTCCAGTTCAAGCACACAGGCAGAGAGTGAGAGTGAGTGAGTGAGAAAGAGAGAGAGAATTCTCCCTTCCTGTACCTTTTTATTTTCTTCAAATGCTCATTGGATTGAATAGGGAGAACATTCTTACTAAACCTACCAAATCAAATCGTAATCTCTTTCAGAAACACACTCAGGCACACAAGAAATGAAGTTTAACTGAATGCCTGGTGGCTTGATCAAGTTGACATATAAAATTAACCATCAACTAGGTGGAATCCTAGGTAAAACCTAGACAAAAACTAGGTAAAACCTAGACAAAAGGCCTTTGGAATAAAAATCAGTAGCATCAGGATATCTAATAGTTCCAGCACCATATATTGAAAAGGAAATTCCTTGCAATATCGTACTTGTCACAAATCAGATTGCAATATAACCATTTTTTTTGTACTCCCCATTCTGACCAATTGGTCTATTTGTTGACATCACACTGTCTTAATTTGGCAGTTTCATGAAAATTCTGGAAGTGTGTAATCATATACATCTTATTTGTTGGGTTCTTCAAATTAGCTTATGCATTTGAAAATCAGCTTGTCTGGTGGTGGGTATTAAGGAGGGCGCATATTGCATGGAACACTGGGTGTGGTGCATAAAAAATGAATCTTGGAACACTGAAAAAAATAAAAAGGGGCACCTGCACCTGAATGTTTATAGTAGCAATGTCCACAATAGCCAAACTATGGAAAGAGTCTAGATATCCATCAACAGATGAATGGATAAAGAAGATGCGAGGTACACACACACACACACACACACACACACACACACACACACAGGAATACTATGCAGCCATCAAAAAATGAAATCTTGCCATTTCCAATGATGTAAATGGAACTAGAGGGTATTATGCTAAGTGAAATAAGTCAGTCAGAGAAAGACAATTATCATATGATCTCACTAATAGGAAGAATTTGAGAAACAAGACAGGATCATAGGGGAAGGGAGGGAGAAATGAAACAAGATAAAACTGGAGAGGGAGAGACAAACCATTAGAGACTCTTAATCTCATGAAACAAACAGGGTTGCTGGAGGTGAGGATGGTGAGAGGGACAAGGTGGCTGGATGATGGACATTGGGAGGGTATGTGTTATGCTGAGTGCTGTGAATTGTGTAAGACTGATGAATCACAGACCTCTACCCCTGAAACAAATAATAGATTATATGTTAATATAAAAAAATAAAGAAATAAAAGTTATCTTCTCCAAATCTGCATCCAGCATCATACTCAGTGGTAAAATTGTAAAACTAAGAAAAAAAGGAAAAAAGTATAAAGATTGGAAAGAAGGAAGTAAATTTGTTGCTTGCAAATAACTTAATTCTGCAGATAGAAACATCCAAAAGTACCAATAAACAGAATATGTGAATTTATAAGTAAATTTAGTAAGACTGCAACATAGAAATTCATGACACAAAAATCAATTATATTTCCAAACTCATGTGCCCTCCTTAATACTCAACACCAGGCTCACCCAACCCCTCACTCCCCTCCCATCCAAAATCCTCAGTTTGTTTCTCAGAGTCCACAGTCTCTCATGGTTCATCTTCCCCTCCGATTTCCCCCAAGTCAACTTGTCCTCTCTAACTCCCAATGTCCTCTGTGTTATTCCTTATGCTCGACAAGTAAGTGAAACCACATGATAATTGCCTCTCTCTGCTTGACTTATTTCACTCAGTATAATCTGCTCCAGTCCCATCCATGTTGATACAAAAGTTGGATATTCATCCTTTCTATGGAGGCATAATATTCCATTGTATATATGGACCATATCTTCTTTATCCATTCATCTGTTAAAGGGCATCTTGGCTCTTTCCACAGTTGGGTGACTGTGGCCATTGCTGTTATGAATACTGGGGTAGAGATGGCCTTTCTTTTCACTACATATGTATCTCTGGGGTAAATACCCAGTAGTGCAATTGCAGGGTCATAGGGTAGCTCTATTTTTAATTTCTTAAGGAATCTCCACACTGTCTTCCAAAGTGGCTGCACCAACTTGCATTCCCACCAAGAGTGTAAGAGGATTTCCCTTTTCTCCAGACTTGTCCATTCTCTTACATTTGCATCTTTAGAATAAATACCCAGTAGTGCAATTACTGGATCATAGGGAAGCTCTATTTTCAACTTTTTGAGGAACCTCCATACTGTTTTCCAAGTGGCTGCACCAGCTGGCATTCCCACCAACAGTGTAGGAGGGTTCCCTTTTCTATGCATCCTCGCCTACATCTTTCTTTTCCTGACTTGTTAATTTTAGCCATTCTGGCTGGTGTGACGTGGTATCTCATTGTGGTTTTGATTTGTATTTCCCTGATGGTGAGTGATGTTGAGCACTTTTTCATGTGTCTGTTGGACATTTGAATGTCTGCTTTGTAGAAATGTCTGTTCATGTCATCTGTCCATTTCTTGATTAGATTATTGTTCTTTGGGTGTTCTGTTTGATAAGTTCTTTATAGATTTTGGATATTAGCCCTTTATCTGATATGTCATTTGCAAATATCTTCTTCCATTCTGTCAGTTGTCTTTGGTTTTGTTGATAGCTTCTTTTGCTGTGCAAGTTTTTGATCTTGATGAAGTCCCAATAGTTCATTTTTGCCCCTGCTTCCCTTCCTTTGGCGATGTTTCTAGGAAGAAGTTTCTGTGGCTCAGGTCAAAGAGGTTGCTGCCTGTATTCTCCTCAAGGATTTTGATGGATTTTCATCTCACATGGAGGTCTTTCATCCATTTTGAGTCTATTTTCGTGTGTGGTGTAAGGAAATGGTCCAGTTTCATTCTTTTGCATGTGGCTGTCCAATTTTCCCAACACCATTTGTTGAAGAGACTGTCTTTTTTTCCATTGGACATTCTTTTCCTGCTTTGTCAAAGATGAATCAACCGTAGAGTTGAGGATCCATTTCTGGGCTCTCTATTCTGTTCCACTGATCTATGTGTCTGTTTTTGTGCCAGTACTCTACTGTCTTGAGGATGAAAGCTTTGTAATAGAGCTTGAAGTCTGGAATTGTGATGCTGCCAACTTTGGTTTTCTTTTTTCAACATTCCTCTGGCTATTTGGGGTCTTTTCTTGTTCCATGTAAATTTTAGGGTTACTTGTTCCATTTCTTTGAAAAACATTGATGGTATTTTGGTAGGGATTATGTTAACTGTGTATACTGCTCTAAGTAGCATAGAGATTTTCACAATATTTGTTCTTCCAATCCATGATCATGGCACGTTTTTCCACTTCTTTGTGTCTTCCTCAATTTCTTTCATGAGTCCTCTGTAGTTTTCTGAGTACATTTTCTTTGCCTCTTTGGTTAGATTATCCCTAGGTAACTTGTGGTTTTGGGTGCACTTGTATATGGGATCGACTCCTTAATTTCTCTTTCTTCTGTCTTTCTGTTGGTGTATAGAAATACAACTGATTTCTATGCATTGATTTTATATCCTGACACTTTACAGAATTCCTGTCTGAGTTCTAGCAGTTTGGGAGTGGACTATTTTTTTTAAAAGATTTTTATTCATTTATTTGACAGAGATCACACGTAGGCAGAGAGGCAGGCAGAGAGAAGACAGAGAGGAGGAAGCAGACTCTCTGCTGAGCAGAGAGCCCAATGTGGGGCTCAATCCCAGGACCCTGAGATCATGACCTGAGCTGAAGGCAGAGGCTTTAACCCACTGAGCCACCCAGGTGCCTCTAGAGTAGAGTCTTTTGGGTTTTCCACATATAGTGTCATATCATCTGCAAAGAGTGAGAGTTTGACTTCTTTGGCAATTCCAATGCCTTTAATTCTTTCTTTCTTTCTTTCTTTCTTTCTTTCTTTCTTTCTTTCTTTCTTTCTTTCTTTCTTTCTTTTCTTTCTTTTTTTCTTTCATCTGATTACTGATTCTAGGACTTCCAGTACTATGTTGAATAGCATTGGTGATAGTGGACATCCCTGCTGTGTTCCTGACCTTAGGGGAAAAGCTCTCAGTTTTTCCCCATTTCAGAATGATATTTGCTGTGGGTTTTTCATAGATGGCCTTGATGATATTGAGGTATGTACCCTCTCTCCCTACACTGTGAAGAGTTTTGATCAAGAAAGGATGCTGTACTTTGTCAAATGCATTTTCAGCATCTATTGAGAGTGTTGTATGGTTCTTGTTCTTTCTTTTATTAATGTATTGTATCACATTGATAGATTTGTGGATGTTGAACCAAACTTGTAGCCCAGGAATAAATCCCATTTGGTTGTGATGAATAATCCTTTTAATGTACTGTTGGATCCTATTGGATAGTATTTTGGTGAGAATTTTTGCATCTCTGTTCATCAGGGATATCGGCCTGTAATTCTCCTTCTTGATGGGGTCTTTGTCTGGTTTTGGGATCAAGGTAATGCTGGCCTCATAAAATGAGTTTGGAAGTTTTCCTTCCATTTCTATTTTTTGGAACAGTTTCAGGAGAATAGGAATTAATTCTTCTTTAAATGTTTGGTAGAATTCCCCTGGGAAGCCGTCTTGTCCAGGGCGCTTGTTTGTTGGGATATTTTTGATGACTGCTTCAAATCTTATTGGTTATGGGTCTGTTCAGGTTTTCTTTTTCTTCCTGGTTCAGTTTTGGTAGTTTATATAGCTTTAGGAATACATCCATTTCTTTCAGATTGTCAAAATTGTATAGTTGCTCATAATATGTTCTTAAAATTACTTGTATTTCTTTGGTGTTGGTTGTTATCTCTCCTCTTTCGTTCATGATTTTATTACTTTGGTCCTTTCTCTTTTCTTTTTGATAAGTCTAGCCAGGGGTTTATCAATCTTATTAATTCTTTCAAAGAACAAGCTCCCTGTTTCATTGATCTATCCTACTGTTCTTTTGGTTTCTATTTCATTGATTTCTGCTCTTATCTGTATTATTTCTCTTCTCCTGCTAGGTTTAGGCTTTCTTTGCTGTTCTTTCTCCAGCTCCTTTAGGTGTAGGGTTAGGTTGTGTACTTGAGACTTTTCTTGTTTCTTGAGAAAGGCTTGTATCACTATATACTTTCCTCTCAGGACCACCTTTGATGTGTCCCAAAGGTTTTGAACAGCTGTGGTTTCATTATCAATTCTTTCCATGAATTTTTTTCAATTCTTCTTTAATTTTCTGGATGACCCATTCATTCTTTAGTAGGATGCTCTTTAGCCTCCATGTATTTGAGTTCTTTCCAACTTTACTCTTGTGATTGAGTTCTAGCTTCAGAGCATTGTGTTTTGAAAATATGCAGGGAATAATCCCAATCTTTTGGATCTGATTGAGACCTGATTTGCAACCCAGGATGTGATCTATTCTGGAGAATGTTCCATGTGCAGTAGAGAAAAATGTCTATTCTGTTGCTTTAGGATAGAATTTTCTGAATATATCTGTGATGTCCCTCTCTTCCAGTGTGCCATTTAAAGACTTTATTTCCTTGTTGATCTTTTGCTTAGATGATTTGTCCATTTCAGTGAAGGAGGTGTTAAAGTGCCTTATTATTATAATATTATTGTCAATGTGTTTGTTATTAATTGGTTTATATAATTGGCTGCTCCCATGTTAGGGGCATAGATATTTAAAATTGTTAGATCTTCTTGTTGGACATACCCATTGAGTATGAAATAATGTCCTTCCCCTTCTTTTATTATAGTTTTTGGCTTAAAATCTAATTTGTCTGATATAAGGATTGCAATCCTAGCTTTCTTTTGATTTCCACTAACACGGAAAGTTGCTTTCCACCCACTCGCATTGAATATGGAGGTGTCTTTGGGTCTAAAATTAGTTTCTTGCAGATGGCATGTTGATTTTTTTTTCCCACTCTGATACCCTGTGTCTCTTGATTGGGGCATTTAGTCCATTTGCATTCAGGGTAACTATTCAAAAGTATGGATTTAGTGCCATTGTATTGCCTGTAAGGAGACTGGTGCTTTATATTGTCTCTATTCCTTTCTGGTCTGTTACTTTAAGGTTTCCTCTTTGCTTAGAGTATCCTTTCAATATTTCCTGTAGGGCTTCTTTGTTGTGTGCAAATTATTTTAGTATTTATTTGTTCTGGAAACTTTTTTTTTTTTGCTTTTGTTTTACTTTTTAAAAAAATGTCTTTTCGGGGACGCCTGGGTGGCTCAGTTGGTTGTACGACTGCCTTCGGTTCAGGTCATGATCCCGGAGTCCCAGGATCAAGTCCCGCATCAGGCTACCAGCTCCGTGGGGAGTCTGCTTCTCCCTCTGAACTTCTCCTCACTCATGCTCTCTCTCACTGTCTCTCTCTCAAATAAATGGATAAAATCTTAAAAAAAAATAAAATGTCTTTTCAGCATAACAGAATTCATAGTTTTTGTACCACACCCAGTGCTCCATGCAAAGTGTGCCCTCCATTATACCCAACACCTGGCTCCCCCAATATCCCACCCCCCGCCCCTTAAAACCGTCAGGCTGTTTTTCAGAGTCCATAGTCTCTCATGGTTCATCTCCCTCTCCAATTTCCCTCAACTCCATTCTCCACTCCATCTCCCCATATCTCTGGGTTATTCATTATGCTCTGCAAATAGGTGAAACCATATGATAATTGACTCTCTCTGCTTGACTTATTTCACTCAGCATAAGCTCTTCCAGTCCCATCCATGTTGTTACAAAAGTTGGGTATTCATCCTTTCTGATGGAGGCATAATACTCCATAGTGTATATGGACCACATCTTGCTTATCCATTCATCCATTGAAGGGCATCTTGGATCTTTCCACAGTTTGGCGACCGTGGCCATTGCTGCTATAAACATTGGGGTACAGATGGCCCTTCTTTTCACCACATCTGTATCTTTGGGATAAAACAGAGTAGTGCAATTGCCAGGTCATAGGGAAGCTCTATTTTTAATTTCTTAAGGAATCTTCACACTGTTCTCGAAATTGTATGCACCAACTTGCATTCCCACCAAAAGTGTAAGAGGGTTCCGCTTTCTCCACATCCTCTCCAACACAGTTGTTTCCTGTCTTGCAAATTTTGCCCATTCTAACTGGTGTAAGGTGGTATCTCAATGTGGTTTTAATTTGAATCTCCCTGATGGCTAGTGATGATGAACATTTTTTCATGTGTCTGATAGCCATTTGTATGTCTTCATTGGAGAAGTGTCTGTTCATGTCTTCTGACCATTTTTTGACATGATTATCTGTTTTCTGTGTGTTGAGTTTGAGAAGTTCTTTATAGATCTTGGATATCAACCTTTTGTCTGTACTGTCATTTGCAAATATCTTCTCCCATTCCGTGGGTTGCCTCTTTGTTTTGTTTACTGTTTCCTTTGCTCTGCAGAAGCTTTTGATCTTCATGAAGTCCCAGAGATTCATTGTCGCTTTGTTTCTTTTGTCTTTGGAGACATATCTTGAAAGAAGTTGCTGTGGCTGATATCAAAGAGGTTACTGCCTATGTTCTCCTCTAGGATTCTGATGGATTCCTGTCTCACGTTGAGGTCTTTAATCCATTTCGAGTTTATCTTTGTGTACAGTGTAAGAGAATGGTCAAGTTTCATTCTTCTACATATAGCTGTCCAATTTTCCCAGCACCATTTATTGAAGAGACTGTCTTTTTCCCACTGCATATTTTTCCTGCTTTGTCGAAGATTATTTGACCATAGAGTTGAGGGTCTATATCTGGGCTCTCTACTCTGTTCCACTGGTCTATGTGTCTGTTTTTATGCCATTACCATGGTCTCTTGGTGATCACAGCTTTGTAGTAAAGCTTGAAATCAGGTACCGTGATGCCGCTAGTTTTGTTTTTCTTTTTAAACATTTCCTTAGCAATTCGGCATCTCTTCTGATTCCATACAAATTTTAGGATTATTTGCTCCAGCTCTTTGAAAAATAGCGGTGGAATTTTGACCGGAATGGCATTAAAAGTATAGATTGCTGGACAAGATGGCGGGGAACTAGGAGGAGGCACTGATTCAACCTGTCCTCTAAAGTGACCTGATTACCTACCAAGGCACTCCAATCAGCCCAAGATCAGAATTCTACACGTCAGGATCTCTATGGGGGCAGAAGACGCCAGTGGGAAGGTAAAGCGGAGTGGGAACGCTGGACTGGTATTGGAAGATAAACAACAGGGGGAGGGAGCCACCAGAGGAGACCCACTGGAAAGTAATACCCCAATACGAGAGTGCCCTACGACTGGGGACCAGCATTAACTTGAAGTCTGATAGAAAGCATTCAAAAAGAGCAAAGGATCACAGGGGGGAAATTGTGGGAATTGGAATGGTTAGGGACAGGGGCTTAAGTCCCCCATGGTGGACAGACACCCCTGGCTCTGAGCCAGAGAGAGTGCAATGGAAAAACCAGGTCTTGGTCCCTGAGCCTCGAGGAGACCTCCTAAGGGCGCTTGGCATGTGGCAGGTGCTGGGACCCTCACGGGGCAGAAACAGCCTTTTTGCTGTTCCCACGTGAGCACCATACCATGGTAGCAGAGCCTGAGACTTGCTCCACACACTCCCTTGAGAGAGGCGTGCGGCGGTGCCAGCCAGGTGCTCTCGGAACCAGAGTGTCTGAGCACTCCCAACCCGGGTCAGCGGGAAAATCTCAGTGTGCGTTCGCTGCTTGGAATCTTTTGATGGTCTGGAGCTGACCAGAGAGCTGCCACTGTTGTGGTTTTGAGTACAAGCAGGACACACAGGTGTTCCCAGAGATAGCGGCTGGGAACCTGCTCTGCATCACCCAGAGCGGAATGGACTGGGGCTTCTCTCTGGGAGGGAGGTCTGGGTGCAGTTTGCTTTCCTCTAAACCTCCAAGAACCATCAGGAGCTGCCAAGGGGAGAGAAAACAAAGGAACAGACATAAAAACCTCCAGAGAACAAAAGCCTGAAGGCCCGGTTTCCTCAGAGCCCACCCCCTGGAGGGGGGCAGGAGGACTTAACTCAGAAAACACTGCCTGAAAACCCATGTGGCAGGCCCCTCCCCCAGAAAGCCAACTGGCCAAGAAGACAACAATCACTGCTACTTCATAGATACAATGTTTAATTTTTAATTCGTTCCCACTATCCTGGTTCCCTTTTTAATTTTTTTAAATCTTTTTAATTTTTTATATAGATTTTTTTAGCCTATTTACCATCACACTGAGATGTCCCGTACATCAAATTCCATAATAACCTTTTAACCTGAAGTTTTTGATACATATACCCATGTTTTTCATTTGCTTTTCAATTTTTAAATTTTTTAAAAAATTTCAATTTAGTTTAGTTTAGATCATTCTTTTCTTTACTTTTATTTGCTAATAGTTATATAGAGTTAAACTTCAAGGTAATCCCCTTTCCCCAATCAATGCTACCCCTATAGGTAAACCAATTTTTAATCCCCAGTTATCTTAGGAAAGTTGTGTCCTTTAAAAAAGATATCAAGATACATCCAGGAAGAATCAAAATAACCTTCCTTGCCCACACTGACAATTTACAACCACTCTCCCATCTTTTTCTCCTACCGGTATTTTTGTATATTTCTGTTTGTCCTGGTAGTATATAAATCTTATACTTAGGGTTCTTTTTGAAGAGGTTCTTTTTTGTTTCTCTGTTTGTTTCCTTGTTTTGCTTCTACATATAAATGTACATATTTTTTTTTCTTCTCTTGTCATACACTTTTATCAGTCCTTTTGTTCGTCTGTATTTGTTTGTATACTTCACAAACCTTACCTTGGAGCCCATTTGGGCTGAGCCTTCTGTTTTATCCTTCTTTCTTTTCTCTCTCTCTCTCTCTCTCTCTCATTTTCTGCTCTCTCTCTATCTTTTTTTTCTTTCATTTGGGTGGGTACTCTTGATTGCTCAGAAGCATTCCAGGGTGAACCTTCACTGCACCAAGGTTGATACATCCAGGTAAAACCATTCAGCCATCTCTCACCAAAATGACTAGGAGGAAGAATTCCCAGCAGAAAAAAATTCAGAGGATGGGCCCCCTGCAACAGAGCTAATGGCTACCGACATAGATATTATGTCAGAAAGGGAATTCAGGCTAACAATTATCCAGGCAATAGCTAGGTTGGAGAAAGCCATGGACGACCAAACGGAATTGATTAGGGCAGAACTGAACGCCACCAGGGATGATGTTCACAAGGCTCTCAATGAGTTCCAATTTAATCTAAATTCTCTAAAAGCTAGGGTAACTGAGACAGAAGATAGAATTAGTGATCTGGAGGACAAACAGATAGAGAGAAAAGATCAGGAGGAAGCCTGGAACAAACAGCTTAGAAGCCACAAAAAAGGAATCAGGGAAATAAATGATGCCATGAAATGTTCCAACGTCAGAATTATTGGAATACTTGAAGAGAAGGAGAAAGAAAGAAGTCTAGAAGATATTGTTGAACACGTTCTTCATGAAAATTTTCCAAATCACAAATGGAAACAGCGTTCATGTACTATAGGCAGAACGGTCCCCCCACCTCAAGATTTTAGATTCTTGAAACACCTCAAGACAATTTATAGTAAAAATGAGGAATTATAATTCTAGAGAAACTCTCTTGAAGGCAGCTAGGACAAAGAAGCTCCTTATGTACAGAGGAAAGCCCATCAGAATAACATCAGGCCTGTCCACAGCAACCTGGCAAGCCAGAATGGGCTGGCAATATATATTCAGGGCACTAAATGAGAAAAACATGCAGCCAAGAATACTTTATCCAGCAAGACTGACATTCAAATTGGATGGAGAGATAAAGAGTTTCCATGACCGGCAAGGCTTAAAAGAGTTTGCAAACACCAAACCGGCACTGCAGGAAATATTAAGGGGGGGTTCTATAAAAGAGGAAAAATCCCAAGGCTATCATTGTAGAGAAATATGGAAACAATCTACAGAAAGGAAGACTTCAAAGGTAACACGATGTCAATAAAAACGTATCTATCAATAATCACTCTCAATGTAAATGGCCTAAATGCGCCCATAAAATGACACAGGGTTGCATTGGATAAAACGACAGGACCCATCTATATGTTGTCTACAGGAGACCCATCTCGAACCTAAGGATACGCCCAGATTGAAAGTGAAGGGATGGAGAAGCATCTTTAATGCCAATGGGCCTCAAAAGAAGGCCGGGGTAGCGATTCTCATGTCAGATAAATTAGATTTTAAACTAAAGACTGTAGTCAGAGATACAGAAGGACACTACATCATTCTTAAAGGGACTATCCACCAAGATGATCTAACAACTGTAAATATCTATGCCCTCAATATGGGAGCAGCCAATTATATATAAAAAAAACTATTAATCAAGATAAAGAGTCATATTGATATGAATACATTAATAGTAGGAGATCTTAACACGCCTCTCTCAGTAATAGGCAGATCATCCATGCAGAAAATCAATAAAGAAACAAAAGCATTGAATGACACCTTGGACCAGATGGACCCCATAGTTATATACAGAACATTCCACCCTATAACAACAGAATACTCATTCTTCTCAAGTGCACATGGAACCTTTTCCAGAATAGACCACATACTGGGTCACAAATGAGGACTCAACTGATACCAAAAGATTGAGATTATTCCCTGCATATTCTCGGATCACAATGCTTTGAAACTGGAGCTCAACCACAAGGAAAAGTTTGGAAGGAATTCAAACACCTGGAAGCTAAAGACCACCTTGCTTAAGAATGCTTGGATCAACCAGGAGATCAAAGAAAAACTAAACAATTCATGGAAACCAATGAGAATGAAGACACTTTTGTCCAAAACCTATGGGATACAGCAAAGGCGGTCCTAAGGGGGGAATATATAGCCATCCAAGCCTCCCTCAAAAAAATTGAAAAATCCAGAATACAACAGCTGTCTCTACACCTTAAAGAACTGGAGAATCCACAACAAATCAAACCAACTCCATGCACAAGAACGGAAATAACCAAGATTAGAGCAGAGATGAATGAGGTAGAAACTAGAGATACAGTAGAACGTATCAATGAAACTAGAAGCTTTTTTTTTTTTTGAAAAAAATCAATAAGATCGATAAACCATTGACCACACTAATCCAAAAGAAAAGAGAGAAAGGTCAAATTAATAAAATTATGAATGAAAAGGGAGAGATCACAACTAACACCAAGGAAGTAGAAACATTCATCAGAAGCTATTATCTACAGTTATATGCCAATAAGTTAAGCAACCTAGATGAAATGGATGCATTTCTGGAAAAATATAAACTCCCCAAATTGAACCAGAAACAAAGTGACAACCTGAATAGACCAATATCTAGTAAGGAGATTGAAGCAGTGATCAAAAGCCTCCCAAAAAACAAGAGCCCAGGACCTGTTGGATTCCCTGGGGAATTCTACCAAACTTTCAAAGAAGAAATAACACCTATTCTCCTGAAGTTGTTTCAAAATATTGAAGCAGAAGGAAAACTTCCAGACTCTTTTTATGAAGCCTGGATTTCCCTGATCCCCAAACCAGGCAAGGACAACACCAAAAAGGAGAATTTCAGACCAATATCACTGATGAATATGGATTGTAAGATTCTCAACAAGATCCTAGCAAACAGGATCCAACAGCACATTAAGAAGATCATCCACCATGACCAGGTGGGATTCATCCCTGGCTTACAAGGGTGGTTCAACATTCGCAAGTCAATCAATGTGATAGAACAAATCAATAAGAGAAGAGAGAAGAACCACATGGTCCTCTCAATTGGTGCAGAAAAAGCATTTGACAAAATCCAGCATCCGTTCCTGATTAAAACCCTTCAAAGTATAGGGATAGAGGGAACATTCCTGAACGTCAAAAAATCTATCTATGAAAGTCCCACAGCAAACATCATCCTCAATGGGAAGAAGCTCACAGCCTTCCATTTGAGATCAGGAACATGATAAGGATGCCCACTCTCACCACTCTTGTTCAGCGTAGTATTAAAAGTCCTAGGAAAAGCATCAGACAACAAAGAGAAATAAAAGGTATCCAAATTGGCAAGGAAGAAGTCAAACTCTCTCTCTTCACAGACGACATGATACTTTATATGGAAAACCCAAAAGACTCCACCCCAAACTACTAGAACTCATACAGTAATTCAGTAACGTGGCATGATACAAAGTCAATGTACAGAAATCAGTGGATTTCTTATACACCAACAATGAAAATACAGAAAGGAAAATTAGAGAATCGATTCCATTTACTATAGCACCAAGAACCATAAGATACCTGGGAATAAACCTAACCAAAGAGGTAAAGGATCTATACTCAAGGAACTACAGAACACTCATGAACGAAATTGAAGAAGACATAAAAAATGGAAGACCATTCCATGTTCTTGGATTGGAATAATAAACATTGTTAAAATGTCTATACTACCTAGAGGAATCTATACTTTTAATGTCATTCCCATCAAAATTCCACTGGTATTTTTCAAAGAGCTAGAGAAAATAATCCTAAAATTTGTATGGATCAGAAGAGGCCCTGAATTGCTAAGGAAATGTTGAAAAACAGAAATAAAACTGTTGGCATATCATTACCTGATTTCAAGATTTACTACAAAGCTGTGATCAAAATCGACCATTCTCTTGCACCATACACAAAGATAAACTCGAAATGGATAAAGGACCTCAACATGAGGCAGGAATCCATCAGAATCCTAGAGGAGAACATAGGCAGTAACCTCTTTGATATCAGCCACAGCAACTTCTTTCAAGATATGTCTCCAAAGGCAAAGGAAACAAAAGCAAAAATGAACTTTTCGGACTTCCTCAAGATCAAAAGCTTCCTCACAGCAAAGGAGACAGTCAACAAAACAAAGAGACAACCCACGGAATGGGAGAAGATATTTGCAAATGACAGTACAGACAAAAGGTTTATATCCAGGATTTATAAAGAACTTCTCTAACTCAACACGCACAAAACAGATAATCATATCAAAAAATGGGCAGAAGATATGAACAGACACTTCTCCAATGAAGACATGGTGAGAGTGGGCATCCTTGTCATGTTCCTGATCTCAACGGGAAGGCTGTGAGCTTTTTCCCATTGAGGATGATATTTGCTGTGGGTCTTTCATAGATAGATTTTATGAAGTTCAGGAATGTTCCCTCTATCCCTATACTTTGAAGGGTTTTAATCAGGAACGGATGCTGGATTTTGTCAAATGCTTTTTCTGCACCAATTGGGAGGACCATGTGGTTCTTCTCTCTTCTCTAATTGATTTGTTCTATCACATTGATTGATTTGCGAATGTTGAACTGTACTTGTAACCAAGGGATGAATCCCTCCTGGTCATGGTGGATAATCTTTTTAATGTGCTGTTGGATCCTGTTTGCTAGGATCTTGTTGAGAATCTTAGCATCCATATTCATCAGTGATATTGGTCTGAAATTCTCCTTTTTGGTGTGGTCTTTGCCTGGTTTGGGGATCAGGGTAATGCTGGCTTCATGAAGAGTCTGGAAGTTTTCCTTCTGCTTCAATTTTTTTGAAACAGCTTCAGGAGAATAGGTGTTATTTCTTCTTTGAAAGTCTGGTAGAATTCCCCAGGGAATCCATCAGGTCCTGGGCTCTTGTTTTTTGGGAGGATTTTGATCACTGCTTCAATCTCGCTACTAGATATTGGTCTATTCAGGTTGTCAATTTCTGCCTGGTTCTATTTTGGGAATTTATAGTTTTCCAGGAATGCATCCATTTCATCTAGGTCGCTTAACTTTTTGGCATATAACTGTTGATAATAAGTTCTGATGATTATTTTCTACTTCCTTGTTGTTAGTTTGTGATCTTTCCCTTTTCATTCATAATTTTATTAATTTGAGCTTTCTCTCTTTTTTTTTGGATTAGTGTGGTCAGTGGTTTATCATTCTTGTTGACTCTTTCAAAAAACCAGCTTCTATTTTCATTGACATGTTCTACTGTATCTCTAGTTTCTACCTCATTCATCTCTGCTGTAATCTTGATTATTTCCCTCTTGTGTTGAGGTGGCTTAATTTGTTGTTGATTCTCCAGTTCCTTAAGGTGTAGAGTCAGCTGTTGTATTCTGGATTTTTCAACTTTTTGAAGGAGGCTTGGATGGCTATGTATTTCCCCCTTAGGACCGCCTTTGCTGTATCCCATAGGTTTTGGACCAAAGTGTCTTCATTCTCACTGGTTTCTATGAAGTGTTTATGTTCTATTTTGATCTCCTGGTTGATCCAAGCATTCTTAAGGAAGTTGGTCTTTAGCTTCCATGTATTTGAGTTCCTTCCAAAGTTTTCCTTGTGATTGAGCTCCAGATTCAAAGCATTGTGACCTGAGAATATGCAGGGAATAATTTCAGTCTTTTTTTATAGGTTGAGTCCTGATTTGGGACCCAGTATTGGTTTATTCTGGAGAAGGTTCCTTGTGTACTTGAGAAGAAGGAGTATTCTGTTGTTTTAGGGTGGAATGTTCTATCTATGAGGTCTATCTGGCCCAATGTGTCATTCAGTGCTTTTGGTTCTTTATTGATTTTCTGCTTGGATGATGTATTACTGAGGGAGGTGTGTTAAGATTTCCTACTATTAATGTATTCTTATCAATATGACTCTTTACCTTGGTTAATAGTTTTCTTATGTAATTGGCTGCTCCCATATTGGGGATATAGATATTTACAATTGTTAGATCATCTTGGTGGATAGTCCCTTTAAGAATGATGTAGTGTCCTTCTGTATCTCTGACTACAGTCTTTAGTTTAAAATCTAATTTATCTGATATGAGAATCGCTACCCTGGCCTTCTTTTGAGGCCCATTGGCATGAAAGATGCTTCTCCATCCCTTCACTTTCAATCTGGGTGTATCCTTAGGTTTGAAGTGGGTCTTTTGTAGACAACATATGGATGGGTCCTGTCGTTTTTTTCCAATCTGCAACTCTGTGTCATTTTATGGGCGCATTTAGGCCATTCACATTGAGAGTGATTATTGATAGATACGTTTATATTGACATCGTGTTACCTTTGAAGTCCTTCTTTCTGTAGATTATCTCTATATTTCTGTTCAATGATATTCTTAGGATTTTTCCTCTTTTATAGAAACCCCCTTAATATTTCCTGCATTGTTGGCTTGGTGGTCGCATACTCTTTTAAGCCTTGCCAGTCTTGGAAACTCTTTATCTCTCCATCCATTTTGAATGTCAGTCTTGCTGGATAAAGTATTCTTGGCTGCATGTTATTCTCATTTAGTGCTCTGAACATATCTTGCCAGCCCTTTCTGGCTTGCTAGGTTGCTGTGGACAGGTCTGACGGTTTTCTGATGGACTTTCCTCTGTACGTAAGGAGCTTCTTTGTCCTAGCTGCCTTCAAGAAAGTTTCTCTAGAATTATAATTCCTCATTCTTACTATCAGGTGTCTCGAGGACTTTCGAGAATCTGTAATCTTGGGGGAAGACCATTCTGCCCCTAGTACATGAACGCTGGTTCCATTCGCGAGATTGGGAAAATTTTCATGGAGAACTTGTTCTACTATATCTTCTAGACTTCTTTCTTTCTCCTCTCCTTCAGGGATTCCAATAATTCTGACATTGGAACATTTCATGGCATCACTTATTTTCCCTAGTTCTGTTTTTGTGGCTTCTAAGCTGTTTGTTCCATTCTTCCTCCTGGTCCTTTCTCTCTTCTGTTTGTCTTCCAGATCACTAATTCTATCTTCTGTCTCAGTTACCCTAGCTCTTAGGGAATTTAGATTATATTGAAACTCATTCAGAGCATTGTGAACATCATCCCTGGTGGCTTTCATTTCTGATCTGATCAATTCCGTTTGGTCATCCATGGCTTTCTCCAACCTAGGTATTGTCTGGGTAATTGTTAGCCTGAATTCCCTTTCCAACATATTGTCTATGTCGGTAGCAATTAGCTCTGTTGCAGAAGGCTCATTCTCTGAATTTTTCTTCTGTTGGGCATTCCTCTTCCTAGTCATTTTGGTGAGAGATGGCTGAACGAATGTAGCAGGATGCATCAACTGTGGTGCAGTCAACGTGTGCCCTGGAATGCTTCTGAGCAATCAAGAGTCCCCATCCAAACAAAAGAAAAAAAGAAAGAGAGAACAAAGAAAATAGAAAAAAAAAAACAAAAACGAGGGGGGGGGGGAAAAAAAAAAAAAAAAAAAAAAAAAAAAAAAAAAAAAAAAAAAAAAAAAAAAAAAAAACGAGGGGGGGGGAGAGATAGAGACATGAAAAAAAAAGAAAGATAAATGAGAAGTCTCAGCCAAAATGGGCCCCAAGGTAAGATTTTTGAAGTATACAAACAAAAACAGACAAACAAAAAGACTGAAAAAAATATATGACAAGAGAAGAAAAAAAAAATATATATATAGAAGGAAAACAAACAAACAACCAAAGAACCTCGTCAAAAAGAACCCCATGGGGAGCCTGTTTCTTCCCTCTCTCTCTTCCCTCTCTCTCTCTGCCTGCCTCTTTGCCTACTTGTGATCTCTGTCTGTCAAATAAATAAATAAATAAAATCTTAAAAAAAAAGGAACCCCATGTACAAGATTTCTATACTACCAGGACAAACACAAATACACAGAAACTGTGGCGGAAGAAAAAGATGGCAGATTGGTTATAAATTCTCAGTGTGGGCGAGGAAGATTGTTTTGATTCTTCCTGGATATATCTTGTTATCTTTGTTAAAGGACTCAACTTTCCTAAGTTAATGGGGGATTAAAAATTGGTGTACCTATAAGAGTAGCATTGATTTGGAAAAGGGATTATCTTGAAGTTTAACTCTATATGAATATTAAAAAATAAAAATAAAGAAAAGAATGAAGTAATGTAAAATTTTAAAAAATTAAAAAAAATAGAAAAGCAAAAGAAAAACATGGATATATGTATCAAAAAGTTCAGTTAAAAGTTTATTATGGAATTTGATGTACTGGACATCTCACTGTGATTGTAAATAGGCTAAAAAATATCTATATAAAAATAAAAATAAATAAAAAATGAACCAGAATAGTGGGAATGAATTACAAATAAAAGTTGTATCTATGAAGTAGTGGTGGTTGATCTCTTGTCTTTTTTTTTTTTTTCCCCGGTTGGTTTTCTGGGGGAGGGGCCTGAAAACACGTGGGTTTTCAGGCAGTGTTTCCTGAGTTAAGTCCTCCTGCCCCCCTCAAGGGGGTGGGCTCTGAGGTAACCGGTTTTTCAGGCTTTTGTTCTCTGGAGGATTTTATGTTTATTTATTTGTTTTCTCTCCTCTTGGCGGCTCTTGATGGTTTTGGGAGGTTTAGAGGAAAGCAAAGTGCACCCAGACCTCCCTCTCAGAGAGAAGCCTCTGTCTGTTCTCCTCTGGGTACTGCAGAGCACATAAGTGCCCCCTTGGCTGCTGGCAGAGCACATTCCCAGTCGCAGTCCCTTGGGACACAGGACCTACTGCTTGTACCCAAAACCACAACAACAGATATTTGCAAATGACAGTACAGACAAAAGATTGATATCCAGGATCTATAAAGAACTTCTCAAACTCAACACACACAAGACAGATATCAAAAAATGGGCAGAAGGTATGAACAGACACTTCTTCAATGAAGACATACAAATTGCTATCAGACATGAAAAAATAATCATCCCTAGCCATTAGGGAGATTCAAATTAAAACCACATTGAGATACCACCTCACACCAGTTAGAATGGCCAAAATTAACAAGACAGGAAACAACGTGTGTTGGAGAGGATGTGGAGAACTGGGAACACTCTTACACTGTTGGTGGGAATGCAAGTTGTTTCAGCCACTCTGGAGAACAGTGTGGAGATTCCTCAAGCAGTTAAAAATAGAGCTTCCCTGTGACCCTTTAATTGCACTACTGGGTATTTACCCCAAAGATACAGATGTGGTGAAAAGAAGGGCCATCTGTACCCCAATGTTTATAGCAGCAATGGCCACAGTCGCCAAAATGTGGAAAGAACCAAGTTGCCCTTCAACGGACGAATGGATAAGGAAGATGTGGTCCATATACACTATGGAGTATTATGCCTCCATCAGAAAGGATGAATACCCAACTTTTGTAGCAACATGGACGGGACTGGAAGAGATTATGCTGAGTGAAATAAGTCAAGCAGAGAGAGTCAATTATCATATGGTTTCATTTATTTGCAGAGCATAACAAATAACATGGAGGACATGGGGAGATGGAGAGGAGAAGGGAGTTGAGGGATATTGGGGGGAGATGGACCATGAGAGACTATGGACTCTGAAAAAGAACCTGAGGGTTTTGAAGGGGCGATGGGTGGGAGTTTGGGGGAGCCAGGTGGTCGGTATTATGGAGGGCACGCATTGCATGGAGCACTGGGTGTGGTGTAAAACTATGAATTCTTTTATGCTTTAAAAAAAATAAAAAAATAAAAATTAAAAAATATTTAAAATTTCTCATTTGAAAGTCAAATCTTAATATTAGCTATTTGTCTTTGAATTCTTGCTATGACAACCCATATCATTCTTAAGGTAAATGAATGCTCTACCTGACTCAAAAAAGTTTGGTACAAAAAATGTCAAGAAATAATTTTCTTCATTGACGTTTCTTCAATTACTGTTATAACTTGAATATCTATAATTACTTATTAAAGCATCAAATTTCAAATCTCAAAACTTAAATTTTATTTTTATGTAATCTCTATCCCTCATGTGGGACTCCCAAGATCAGGATTCACACACTCTACTGGTTGAGCCAGCCAGGTGCCCCAAAAACTTAAATTTTAAATGAAAGTAGTAACGTTCTACTTGTCATTAATTACAGCACACTGGCTTTTTGATAAACTTACTTTATCATATTTGATTGGGAATATATCTGTGCTTCTGAATATAATTATACTTTCTTGGGTGAATAACCTTCCTGAATCTTTATTATTACATTGGCCTCACCAGCATATAATTTATAGAATCTAAAATTCATCTATCTTAATTGTACAATCCATTGACTTTGGACAAATATATAGATTTGTGGAACTACCACTACAAACATGATGTAAAACATTTTGACCACCCCAAAATATTTCATTATGCTCCTTTGCAGTCAACAGTCACAGCCCCTTACAACCACTGATCTTCTTTCCTTTATTATAGTTCAGCTTTTTTCTAGAATTTCATGTAAATGAAACTGTACTTTATGAAGTCTTTTTTTGTCTGGTTGATTTCAGATAGCATAATGCTTTGGAAATATATTAAAAAGTGTGTTGCATGTATGAACTGTTTCCTTTTTTATGTAATATTTCATTTAATGGGTGTGTCACAATTTGATGAGTGTGTGGGTTGTTTCCTGTTGTGGCAATTGTAAATAAAGCTACCATGAATATTCAAATTTAAATTTTTGTGTGGAGAGATGTTTTCATTTCTCTTGGGTGACTCTATTAGAATAGGATTACTGGGTTTTAGGGCAACTGGTATTTAGCTACTTAAAGAATTACCAAACTGTTTTTGAAGTGGCTGTTTAAAAAAAAAAAAAGTCCTGATTTTGTGCTCCATTGCTCCGCCACTTGCTGGGAACTGGCCCTTCCCCCCGCGGTCTATCTTCCTATTGTTTTGGACTCACTTCTCCACAGGTCCTACCTTTCAGAAAGTGATTGATTTTCTGTTTCTAGAATTGTTACTCTTTTCTTCGATTTCCCATTGGATTTGTAGGTGTTTGCAATGGTTAGATAAGCTGTCTAGCTGATCTCCTGCTACCTGATGTCATCTCAGCCTGCTACTTCTCCGCCATCTTGACCTATTTTGTATTATTTCTTGTTTTCTACTTTTTGGGGTTTAATTTTTCTGATTCTTTTTAAGGTTGTTGTTGTTGTTTTTTTTTTTAATTGGAAGCTTAGCTCTGTAGGTCAGAAGTCCAGGGATGGCTTAGTTTGGTTTTCTTCTTTAGGGTCTCCCTAGGTTGCAAATTGTTGGCCAGGACTCTACTCCTATCTGAGACTGTCTATCTGTCTGTATATTAGGTCAGAGAAAGCCATGTACTATATGATCCACTTATATGCAGAATAGAAAATAAAAGAACTAATGAATACAGAAAACAGATTGGTTTTTGCCAGAGATGGAAGGTGTAGGCTTTGTGGAGATGGGTAAAAGAGGTCAAATTTTGATATGATTATCTGTTTTGCCTGTGTTGACTTTGAGAAGTTCTTTATAGATCCTGGATATCAACCTTTTGTCTGTACTGTCATTTGCAATATCTTCTCCCATTCCATGGGTTGCCTCTTTGTTTTGTTGGCTGTTTCCTTTGCTGTGCAGAAGCTTTTGATCTTGATGAAGTCCCAAAAGTTCATTTTTGCTTTTGTTTCCTTTGCCTTTGGAGACATCTTTTTTTTAAATTAATTTATTTATTTTTTAATTTCTTTTCAGCGTAACAGAATTCATAGTTTTACACCACACCCAGTGCTCCATGCAGTGCGTGCCCTCCACTATACCACAACCAGGCTCCCCCAACCTCCCACCCCCCGCCCCTTCAAAACCCTCAAGTTATTTTTCAGAGTCCATAGTCTCTCATGGTTCATCTCCCCACAAATTTCCCTCAACTCCCTTGTTCTCTTCATCTCCCCATGTCCTCCATGTTATTTGTTATGCTCCTCAAATAAGTGAAACCATATGATAATTGACTCTCTCTGCTTGACTTATTTCACTCAGCATAATCTCTTCCAGTCCTGTCCATGTTGCTACAAAAGTCGGGTATTCATCCTTTCTGATGGAGGCATAATACTCCATAGTGTATATGGACCACATCTTCTTTATCCATTCGTCTGTTGAAGGGCATCTTGGTTCT
>PISX010025227.1:0-26477 GCA_004024625.1 Mellivora capensis
GTGTAAGAGAATGGTCGAGTTTCATTCTTCTACATATAGCTGTCCAATTTTCCCAGCACCATTTATTGAAGAGACTGTCTTTTTTCCACTGTATATTTTTTCCAGCTTTGTCAAAGATTATTTGACCATAGAGTTGAGGGTCCATATGTGGGCTCTCTACTCTGTTCCACTGGTCTATGTGTCTGTTTTGATGCCAGTACCATGCTGTCTTGGTGATCACAGCTTTGTAGTAAAGCTTGAAATTGGGTAACGTGATGCCACCGGTTTTATTTTTGTTTTTCAACATTTCCTTAGCAATTCGGGGTCTCTTCTGATTCCATACAAATTTTAGGATTATTTGCTCCAGCTCTTTGAAAAATACTGGTCGAATTTTGATCGGAATGGCATTAAAAGTATAGGTTGCTCTAGGTAGTATAGACATTTTAACAATGTTTATTCTTCCAATCCAAGAGCATGGAATGGTTTTCCATCATTTTGTCCACTTTTGTGATTTTATGATAAGAACTTTTCCGACAAAAGCTGAGAGAAGTGACAGCCAACAGACATGCACCACAAGAAATGTTAAAGGGGGGGGGCACCTGGGTGGCTCAGTCAGTTAAGTGTCCAACTCTTTCTTTTGGCTCAGGTAGTGAACTTAGGGTTGTGGGATCAGACCTTGAATTGGGCTCTGTGCTCTGCAGGGAGTCACCTTCTCTCCCTCTCCTTCTGCCCCTCCCTTCCTCTCTCTCTTTCTCTCTCTCAAATAAATAAATAAATAAATAAATCTTAACAAAATGAAACGTTAAAGGAAGTTTTTCAAAAAAAATTATACCAAATGAAAATTTAGATCAAAGGTATGAAGAACACTAGAATTTGTAAACATGTGAGTATACATGCAAGACACTTTTAAAAATTATTTTTATATTCTCCCTAAATGAAAATTAACTATTTATGTGAAAAATAATAACAGTGTTTTGTGGTATTTATAGTAAGAAACTAAGTACTTGACAACAATAGCACAAAGAACAAGGGGAAAAGGGATGTATATGTGAAGTGGTATAATATTGATTGAAGGTAGACTGTAAGTTAAAGATTTTATTGTAAGTGCTATAATAATCAAAAAATGAAAAAGAGAGAGCCAATAAAACCCAATACTGGAGATAAAAGGGAATCATAAAAATAAGTAATCAAAAATAAGACAGGAATAAAAGAAAACAAGGAACAAGACCAAATAGGACAAGTAAAAATTAGATAGCAAGGTTGTAGATTTAAACCCAACAAAATCAATAACTTAATTAAATATGAATGTTCTAAACACTCTAATTAAAAGACAGAGATTTTTAGTTTGGGTAAAAAAGTAAGACCTAACTATATACTGTCTATGAGAATCCCACTTTAAATATAAGGACACATATGGCTTAAGAGAAAAATACATAACAAACAAACCCTAATGAAAAGAAAGTTGGAGTAGCCACTCTGTCTGCCTGTGCTCGCTCTCTCTCTCCGTCTCTTTCTGACAAATAAATAAATTAAAAAAAATAATAAAGTTGTCAATGCATCAAGAGGCATAACCATCCAAGATGTGTATGCCTCTAATAGAAGAGCTTAAAATATGTGAAGTAAAAGCTGGAAGAAATATAAAGAGAAATATTCAAGCCCACAATTATAGTTGGAGATTTCAATATTCCTCTCTCACTGATAGATCAAATAGAAAGAATATTAGTAAGAATACAGAAAACTTGAATTATAGTATCAGCTAAATTGACCTACTTGACTTTTATATAACATTCTATCCAATGAGAGCAAAATATACATCATTTTCAAGTACACACAGAATGTTCACAAAGAAAGACCATATTCTGGGCCATAAGAAAGTCTTCATAAATTTAAGAGAAGATAAATCATGCAAAGGGTGTTCTCTGAGTACCAAGCAATCAAACAAGAAATCATCTGGAAAATTTCCAATATATGGGTCTTAACAGCTTTTTAAGGATACAATTCACATAATATGTAATTAAAAGTACACAATTTGATAGTTGTTAGTATATTCACAGGTATATGGAACCATCACTGCAGTGAAGTTTAGAACATTTTCATCACCTCAAGAAGAAACTCTGCTTTAGCTATAAATCCTTCTATCTTCCCACCCCACCTAGACCTAAGCAGCCACTGATCTATTTTCTGTCTCTATAGATTTCACTGTTCTGGACTTTAATATGAATGGAATCATAGTATGTAGTCCTTTGTGACTGACTTCTTTCACTTAGAATAATGTTTTCAAAGTTCCTCTGTATTACAGCATGTATCCATACTTTATTCATTTTTATGGCCAAATAATATTCATTATATAGATATGCCACATTTTATTTTCCATTCATCCATAGATAGTTATGTGAATTGTTTCCACCTTTTGACTATAATGAGTAATGCTGCTATAATCATCCATGTACAAGTTTCCCTTAGTATTAACATCTTGTATCGATGTGGTGTATTACAATTGATGAACAAATGTTGATACATTATCATTAACTCAAATCCATAGTTTATATTAAGGTTCACCCTTTGTGTTGCACAGTTCTGTGGTTTTTGATAAATGCATAAGGTCATGTGTCCACCATCACAGTATCATATAGAATAGTTTCACTGCCTAAATATTAATATTAATCTAAATATTCCCTATGCTGCTCCGCCCCTTCATCACTCCCTTTCTTCCCTCAACCATTGACCTTTTTTTTTCATCTCCGTAGTTTTGTCTTTTCCAGAATGTCATGTATATTGAACCATACAATATGTAGGCTTTTCAGACTTCTTTTACTTAGCAATGTACATTTAAGGTTTGTCCATGTCTTTTCTTAATTTAATAGCTCATTTCTTTTTATTTCTGAATAGTATTCCACTGTCTGGGTATACCACTTAGGCCTATGAATCTGTTGTTCTTTGATGGACCATTTAGCTATGACAGACAATCCCCAGTTCTAAATCACAAAGCTCTCTATTACCAACCATAGTCAAGGACCTAGTTGAACAGACAGTCCATTTAGACTCATTTTGTGGTTAATGCAAACAACTTGATCATTTGGGTAAGAAAAGAAATTAGCCAAATTCATGGTCAATGACTTTACCAGATGATTTTATCAAGATAGCCAAACTGGTTGGGTGTGTGGTTCTAGCCTGAGAGACAGGCTGTATGGTCTAGTGGAAGGAGCCTGGATCTAGGAGTCTAGAGCTCTGGGTTGTACCCACAGTTCTACTACCAACCTTGCCTCTGTGGACCTGTCTTTGAAGGCCTTACCTGCTCTGCTGAGCACAAATTCCAGAAGAGCTGTAAGTTTTCGTTTACTGATCAGACCTCTCATCTATAGCGTAAGATGCCATTATATGCCAGAGCATATATACTATGGCACAGGAACAAGGACTCATACACACACCTTTTGTCTTATGGGGATCTTGCAGAGACTTAATGTCTTTCCAGGGTATGGGGTCCATGATGCATGCCCCTCAGGGCATTGTAGAACTTCCACAGAAAGGGGCTTCTGGGAGATACTCATCCTGGGGCTTGCTGGAGATAAGTAAACAGCTTTTTCTGAAAGCAGAATTTTCCTTGACCCTGAGAAGGCCTTTTCTTCCTGTATTTATTAGGCCAAAATAGATGCCAAGTCATTGATGATTAATGTTGCTAGATGGAGCTGGTTCACTTTAGATGAACTTTCCTCCCTTTCTGCATGACTACGTAAATCACAATGAGCTATTGCATTTCCTAAGTTTAAACTCCTCCTTGGTATTAGGAACTGACTTCCATGAGTGCTTCTGAGGTTTGGGATTTAAATATTGGCTGCTTTTCACAATGAAGTCTTCCCATTTTCAACCCCTGTGTCTTTTGTGGGGCAGAGCATTTTTCTGTGGTATTAAAACAGAAGCTGAGCATTTGTTCCTTCTTCTGGATATGAATTTGGTCTACAAACTTTTTTTGAGAGACTCTTCACTCTCTGCTGGGCCCTTGAGCTGAGCTTAGCTGTAGGCTTTTTGGAGAGAATGGAAGTTCCTCTGACATTGGGAAGCACGCAGGCAGGGCTAGACAGTTTCAGGTATTGGCCAAGAGGCCCACCATGTCTTTAGCTGCCCAGTTAGAAACTCCTCACTCTCCCTCAGCTGCTACTTACCATGTGACTTCTGGGGTTCAGACTACTTATGTCTCACAGGGATGTTGGCAAAAGCCCCCTAATTTGCCTTTATTGCTCCAGACTATCCCCTACAGTGCCTCCAGTGTAAAGGACATCTTTACCATTGCAAATTCATGCCACCCAATCCCAAACCTGGATCTCCACTGGCTTCAGGATGTAGTCTTAGCCAAGGGCTGGTATTCAGGGCCCTCCCTGCTCTGACATTCTACTTCCCACTCAACTCACCAAGATCTTGGCCACCCTCTTTCCACAATCTTCATGCTTCAGCCATTCCAGACTTGGTTCTGCATCCCATATACCTGAATATTGCTTTATCCTGTTTGTGCAGCCCCTATTGTCTGGAATTCTCTTCCTCTTCCCCCCAGTTCTTTCCTATGAGTTTGTCAAGTTGCAGATCTGACATCACCAACTTTGTGAAGTGTTCTCCAACCCCCAGAGAATTTGTTCCTTCTCAGGTCAGGAAAGAGTGAGACCAGAATCTGATCTGATCCTCAAGGTCCTCACTCCACTCCATGCTGTTTGGTAAGGAGAACTGACACCGAATATTTTCCAGAATGACCTGGGGTCTTCAGGAACAGGGCTACCTAGGCTCTGCTGGCTGTGTATTCAGAAGGGAAGTGTTCACACCCTCTTCCATGAGGAAAGATGCCTACTTTGCCTGGCAGAAGATCTAGGGAAGGGGCCACAGGCAAGCCCCCCAGACCTATCCTCAGAGGAATGGAGCTGTCGGCCTTCCAGGCCAATGTCCTTTTTGCTCACCCCAGGCAAGGTCACTTTCAGCAACTCTTGACTGACCACTCACTGAGCACCAGACACTGGACTCTTGTTGGGCTTCTGCCCTCAAGGAGCTCAGAATCAAGCAAGAAAGATAGATCTCTCTAGATGGGTATATTTCTTTGCTAGGGTTGCTGTAATAAAAGACCGTAGACTTGGTGGCTTCAAAAATAGAAATGTATTGCCTCCCAGTTCTGAAGGCTAGAAGTCCAAAATCAAGGTGTTGGTAAAGTTGGTTCCTTCTGAAGGCTGGGAGGGAAGGATCTGTTCAAGCCCTCTCTGTGGCTCTGCACATTGTCACATGGCCTTTTGTCTGTGGATGTCTACTTCTTAATATTGTCTTCTTAAAAAGACCATGAGTCATTTTGGATAGAGCCTATCCTGATGACTTCACTTTAACTTAGTTACCTTTTTAGAGATCCTGTCTCCAAATAAAGTCACATTCTGAGGCAATGAACTGCAACATATGAGTTTTGGTGGTACACAATTCAGCCCATAACAATGGGTAATGGCAGTTTAGTGTAAGGGCCCTAAGGGGATGGAAATTTTACACAGAATACTATTGGAGCACAGAACAAGGATACCCATTTAGGCCCATGCTCTCTTGACCACACTGCACATTTCCAGTCAGAACTACCATGGCCAAAGCCTGCCTTTAATTGAGCAGGCCACTAGTAAGAGGCAGACATAGATTTAAACACACAACCATGTAGTCCCATGTGATTCTTTGTCAGTTCAGCCATGGCATCTTCTAGTTGAGAATCCCATATACCTTGTTTCCTCTGATCTGGCCCAGATCCCCTTTGGGAGAGGGAGAGACCCCCATTAACCTTTTCCTGTCTCTGTCCTTCCCTATCCAGTCTGACGAGTCAAAGGAACATAGGCTTAGGGCACAGAGAGACCTGATTTCAAATCCCAGTTGAGCTACTTACTGGTTTTGTGATTATGGACAGACAAGGCTCACTTCCATGAGCCTCTGTTCCTTATTTCGTAATATGGAATGGTAACTCCTGAAGGTGTGATTATGGAGCTAAAATGAGAATATTCAGGGGAAGGGTGTGGAGTCAGCCAAGTCTGGAGTATTTTGATCTCTGTCTTGGAAGGGTCTGGCATGGGGGCTGATCTGGAACTTACTCCCTCAGTTAGGGATTGATACACAAGTGACTGAATCAATGGCAAGGAAAGCAGTGTTCTTCCATGGCAAGTCCTTCTCTCAGCTGTGCCTGTGAGTTCAGACGGAGGGTCTGGGAACTCCTTCCACATCCCAGGCTAAGGGGAAAAGGATTTCCTTCCCTTATGAAAGAGAAAGAAAAGAAAAGCAAAAGGTCGGGTGTGGAAGGTGAGTAGAGGCTCAGGAAACATCATCTACCTGCTTCTCATCAGGGTCCATGTGGAGTGGCCCAAGCAGGGTCAGGCTATAGAGCTGAGCACTGGGCCAGGGCTGGCAGGTGTGGGAACAGAGTAATGAGGCCAGGAGCCTGAAGGCCAGAGTGCTGTCTGGGGGAAAGGCAAGCAGCAGAGAGGGATGTGTAGGGAGAAAGAGACAAGAGCTGTGTCTCTTATCCACATCACCCCACCTTGAGTGAAATGGCCAGAGTGCTGATGCCAGGAGGCTGAAGGTAATGCTGGCAGTCATGCTTCCCTCTGACTTACCTTCTGAAGGGCAAGAAGGGTCTTTGGGCCTTCTGTTAAGTATATACTGTCATTCTATACTGTTTCATTTAATGGTCACAGACACCATATCAGGTAAGTAGGTATTCTTGGAAGTAGTGGAACTGGGATTTGAATGCAAGTCTCTCTCTCTCTCTCTCTCTGATTCTAGACCCAGTCTTCTATTTTCTATACTATACTGTCTAATGAAAAGAGAATGGGATAAGGGATGCTGAAGACCTTGGTTTGAGTCCTGGCCCTACCACATGCTGCCTGTGTGACCATGGGGAGTTACTTAAACTCTCTGAGCCTTGGTTTCATTATCAGTTAAATGGGGGTAATATGCAGCCCCCACCCCAGCACACACATATACACATCCATTCAGCATCACTGGGAAAGTTAAACAAGGGGATATGCCAGGAAGTGCTTTGTCAAGTATACATTCCCTAAGTTAACCCACAGCCCTGGTGTCCTACATGGTACCTGGGCCAACTTTTAGATGTCCTCTAACTTCCTTCATGAGAGTCCCACCCTCATTTTAAGTTATTTCACACTGCAGATCCTTTGAATCCCTGCCTTACCAGAACTTCCATCAGGTTCTCCATTCAAAATTCCCTTTGGGTTAGCAGCTACCTCATTCATATTCTACCTCCTTCCTTCTCTGTCTCTGTCTCTGTCTGTCTCTCTCTCTTTCACACACACACACACACACACACACACACACACCAGGAGAATAGACCCAGTCTGTCAGCTACCTACTCAAAAACCACATTCCAAGGGCCACCTATTCACTCCATCCACTAGAAGCCTGCTGCCTGGAGTGAAATGTGGACCCATCGGATCCACAGTAAGGACTGGTTGAGCTGGACCCCAGGAGTGAGGTGTAGAGTTGGTGAACTTTGAGTATAGCATATCTGAGAGGGAAGGGCCAATCCAATGGGAAAGGGTTTCCCCTGAGGTGGTCCTTCTTTTATTTTTATGGCAAAAGGTCCTAAATCCTCTCCTTGTGCCTCTTTGATGGGACCACTGTCATCAGTGCCATCAGTTTCTTCTTCCTAAGGCCTGGGAAGGTGTTCCCCTCAGGGCAAGCCACAAGAGATAAGGGAGGTAGCTCATCCACCCCAGGCTCTGTGGCCACATGGTAGAAGGCAGCCTAAAGCAGGGAGAAGCACTATAGCCCCAGGTCTGACAGCCCAAGCCCTGGCCCCAGCTTTGCCTTCCCTGACTCTTGACTTGGCAAAAGTCCTTGTCTGTCTATGGGTCTTGGCTCCTCTAGCTTCAGACTGAAGGAGGTGACCCATCCCATCTCTAAGCTCCCTTTTTGTTCCAGCCTCCCTGCTCCAGGCCTATAATTTGAGCTCTGTGACCAGGAAGCTGGAAGGTCTCCTGGTCAGAGTAAAAATTATTCTCCTGTCAGCCCAGCTGAGGGTTTCATGAGGGTTTTGTCCATGCCAGCCTCGTGGCTACTGCCAACCACTGTATGAACCCAGAGCAGACACCCATTCATTGTCCTTAGAGACAAATGCCAGATGGGAAAACTATCATGCTTTTAGGTAGCCAAACAGTGGTAAGGCTCAAACCTGTTTCTTCACAAAGACTTTCTACCTCTTGGCTCATCTAATTCTGAGCAACCTGAGGCACAGCAAAGATAGTGTATGTCCTGGCCTTGGATTTTGGACTAAGCTTGCCTTAAAAATCTACATCATGCCTAGATTCCTCCCCAGTGATAGCTTGGTCCTGAATGACCCTAACTCCTTCCCACAGATATTTCAACAGTTAATTCTCTCTCTCTGATCCTTCTCTATTCATTCTAAATAAACCCCAGTTTAGGAAGGAAAAGCTATTTATCACATTCTTGCATGGCCATTCTACACCAGATTGAGTGGGTGACAGACAGGAAAACTGGAAAGGAAATGCCTATAATATTTAGTTGATGTGGTCATCATATTTGATTTGGCTGCATTGCCCCAAATGCAAATACAAATGTCCCACTTATTTGCATGTGAATCTTTTCTTTCACGGGGGTAGGGGGTGGGAGTGGGGGGGGGTGGAAGAGCCAATTCAAGTCCCAGAGTGATCTTGGAGCAGAGTGTTGCATTAGTTGGGACTTAGAGCAGTTGTATGGGGGCCCAGGTACCTGGGGGTGTGATCTCTAGGAAGCTTCTGGGGGGATGAAGTCACATGAAAATACTTCATCTCGACTGAGAGCAACTTGGAAAATCCTGCAATTCAGAGTTTTGCAGAAAACCGTTTCATTGGTATCTTTAACAGAGAAGGCTGTGGGGAATAGAAAGAACACTGGGCTTGGAATAGAATTACTCAGTTCAAGTTTGAGTTCTACCACTTGACCTTGGATGAGTTTCTTAGCTCCTTGGAGCCTCAGTTTTCTCCTTGGCAAAAAAAGGGCTTAAAACTCCCTGCTCTGTTGACCCCATAGGGATGTTGTGAAAAGTCCAGGTAAACCTGCTTATGTGTGCTGTTGGCAGCTGTTTTTAGGAACATGGTGTTTTGCTATTTCTGTTGTTGTTGTTTTATGAGGATGCTAGAAAATGTCTATACACCAAAACCAGGCACGAGTTCTCTTTTTAGGTGATGTGAACTAAAAACAAAACAAAACCAAAGAAAGGCACAACAACAAAAACAACAGCAAAAACATCCAAAGGAAGTCATTTAGAACATGTAGAATTGTTCTTAAGAACTTATGAGTCCTGGGCTTTAGGCCACAGAGCAGCTTCACACACTCTGTGACCTGGGGAGATCCAGCTGCCCTCCCTGGATTCTCTCATTTTCCCTTCTGTACTGAGTGAGGTTGGCTGAGCCCCTGTCTCCAGCCCTCTCTAGTCTAAGGCAGCTTGCTCTATGATGCACATTGACCACACTTTCTAGAGATTTCACATTTTACTAGGCCTTTGCAGGCAGGAACTTCTGGGTTTAGATAGGCCAATCTTTTGACCAGAAGGTTTATTTGTAGTTCTGATTATTCAGGCCTGGCATTTGCCACAGAGCAGGCTAAAGTTGTGGGCAAATAGCATGAGATCAGCCATCCTGACCCCAAGAGGTACAAACAAGAGGGTATCACATGGGGCCTCTGCCTGGGACAATGCTAGAGGCTATCTCCTCGGCCCAACTCACCCTGAGATAAAATAGACACAAGGCCACAGACTCGGGACAGTTTCCCAAAGAGCTTCCCAATCAGAAGTACCAAGGTGTTTAGCTGAAATTTGACATATTTCCGATAGGCTTGGTTTAAGTACACAGGAAACTTACTGTTGATCATTGGGAATCATATCTGAAGGGCTTATGTTTTCCTCCATTTGGCAGCTCCTGGACCATGCTAAAAACAGTCTTGCAGAAACATCACCCTGGGACTCCTCTTAGCCTTTCTTTGGGATTTGGCTTTCTAGAAGGCTTCTGCTCCTCACCCCTGGGTCCTGATAGAGACCATTTTGCAGCCATTTTGACAGTGCCTTCCTGCTCTCAGGTTTTGTATCTTGCCCTCCTGCCTCTCAAGAGCAGGGCCTCCTTCACCAGACATTCAAGGCCTTCCCTACTTCATCCATTCAGTTTAGAATAGTGGGGAAAATGATTGGTTTTAGATCCAATCAGATCTGAGTTTGGATGCCAACTGTATCTCATATGTGACCTTGGACAATTACTCTACTTTTCTTTCTGAGCCTCTGTTGTTTCATCTGTCAAAGGGAGATAATAATGCCTCATGGAGCTATTGTGAGGATTGAAGAGAAGATAATAAATGCAGAACATCTGGCCCAGTGCTTGACCCATCATGGCTGCTCAGCTGTCAGTGGCTATGAGCACTGCAATTCTATCTGCACAGTCTGGCCCCAACTTCCCTCCAGCTTTTCATCTCCTCCCCCGCACACCCTGTGCTCCAGCCAGACTGAGTCTTGCTATATTACCCTATGACCCTCTGAGCCTTTGCTCATGCTCAACTCTTTCCCTAGAACATCTTTCTTCATTATGTTCACCTGTCTAAAATCATACCTATACTTCAAGATCCAGCATCTGAACCCCCAGCCTGATGTGATCATTTTTCCTCTGAGTCCCTGTAGCACTTTGGTCCTCCCTTGTGCTCATCACAAATCCTGCCCAAACCACTACTCTGTCTCAAGCCTTGTTCTCAGTGTTACAGTGTATCCTGAAGTGAATCAGAGCCAGTACGTACCTTCAAGAAATTTAGTCTGTTGAGCCACCAGAAAAATTTGGCACGTGTTTGGATCTTAAGTAGCCACCTCATGCTTGCTTACCCACAGACAGGCCCACAGATTGCTCTGTTTGGGGGATCCAGTAGCTATCAGGGGTACCCTCTCTGCGTATTCCAACATCTTGAATCACCAAGAACTTCATCTTTCTGTGTTGCTTGGAAGCTTCTGATTTAGATAGCTTGAGCTAGCCCAAGGACATGGAAATAATCTGTGTGGCAATGACAGCTAAGACTTTGGGGTCAGAATCTTGATTTTTTTCCCCTTCCCCCTTTCTAGCTGGGTGCCCTTGGGGAAGTTACTTCACCCTTCTGTAAAGTGTTTCTGAGGAGTAAACAGGAAGGGCCAGGCACAAGGGGGCACATGGCAGTACTCAACCAAGTATCATTACTGGGCTAGTGGTACTTGTCCTACCAACACAGAGGGTGCTCTAGCATACATGGGCTCTTCTCAGGCCCCACTCAGGGGAATTTATATGCATCACAATGTAGCCTTGCCCATGAAGCTACTCCCGAGACATGGGTCCTGAGAAGAGTAGTTCACAGGGGCCCAGCTGCTGGAAAACAGTAAGTATTACTGAAGATGTGTTGATGTATCAGTCTGCAGTGATCTCATTTAGTACTCTGGTGGAAGATGTCCACTTAGATCTCACTGGTGTGTGAGAAAGAGTGTGTATCTTCCAGAAATAGCACTTTTTAACCAATGTGATTTGAGTGGCGGTGGGAAGCAATGAGAATGATGTGGTGACACGTGTCCTATTAAATCTGACATAGGAATGAACTTGGTGGTGCTTTGTCCTCTGTGGGTTTTGGGTGCCAGTTTCCAGCCCCTTGGCAGGATCCTAGATGGGCTCAGTTTTGGGTTGGGCTGGATCTTTAGCAAGTTGGAGTGGTGAAGACAAAGAGGCAGCCAGGACTATAGGGATAGGTCCCTTTAGAAACTGCTGAGAAGGCCCAGGAATTGTCAAAAGTGGTGAGGAAATGTGGGTGTGGTTTGTGCAGGTATTAGTATCTGTGGTGGGGCTCATCTTGTGGGTCACCATGGCAATGGGAGCTTAGGGACACTGGAAGTTTGGGGCTTGGCGGTACATTGACAAACGCTTGTGCAGCAAAAGCCTGCCAAACAGCTACTAGGGAGAGGCGGACTCTCTGTCACCTCTGGTGAGGGGACAGGCAAAAGCTGGGAAGGGAGATGGGACCCAATGCAGACACACTGAAGCTTAGGGCAGGGCTTCAGGTCCAGCAACAAGCTGGAATATTCAGCAGAGAAACTGAAGTAGAGCCTGCCCATGTGGTCTTGGCCAATGTGACTAGGGTGAGGGAAAGGCAGTAACTCTACAGTGTAGGCACAGGGGAATGGGTTTTCCCCAGCCCCACTGGCTGCCTGCTATGGGGCAGCAAGATCCAAGATGCCGAGTGGACCCTGCTGGGGCTATAGTAAGTTCAGGCCTGGGACCTGGGGGGAAGGCCTTGAGCTGGCTCTGAGGGGCAGGTGCTGACAGGGCCTGACAGACTGGCTGACCCAATTCTCTCTTAGTTCTTTGTTAATTTTCACTTGGGCCCCATACTAAAGTTTCCTGGGCTACATCTTTCCTCATTTACTCTACCATTATTTATTTAGTCAGTATCTGCTCCGGTCAGATCCTCTGCTCTATTCTGAGGAGACTAGCGACACTGAGACTGTGACTGTGTCCCCAAAGACCTCCCTCTGTCAACCAGGGTGGGCAAATGAGTGGGCAGGCAGAGCACAGCACAGCAAGGACGATGATGGAGTCTGCACAGGATAACACTGGAGCCTGGCTGAGGGCGCCCCACCCAGCAGAGGCGAGTTCCTGGCAGGAGGGGAAGTCCCCTAGGACTTCTGGCCGTGATGTGGTAGAGAAGTTGATGCCTACCTCTTCTCTGTACCTCCTTCAATAAGCATAGTCTTCTCTCACTCTTTCTTTTTATTATTCATTTATTTGCCAGAGAGAGAGCGAGTGATAGAGAGAGCACAAGCCGGCGGAGCAGCAGGCAGAGGGAGAGAGAGAAGCAGACTCCCCACTGAGCTAGGAGTCTGATGCAGGACCCAGTCCCAGGATCCCGGGGTCATGACCCCAGCCGAAGGCAGACACTTAACCGACTGAGCCACCCAGGCGTCCCAAGCATAGTCTTTTCACACATAGAACTTTCTTTGCGGGGTGGAGGACATGTTAAGGCAAAGCATAGGAAATTCTAGGCCCTCACCAGGACTGGTTGATTTCATTCTCACAGCTGGGACTGAGGACTAAGCCCAAGCATAGGATGGGAAAGAGTCGTGGGGCTGGGGGTGGTGGGCAGGCAACAGAAATAGACAACTTCACTTGGGGCCCAGCGATTTCTCCCAGTTGGCAACAAAGCCTCCTGGGAAAATGAAACTCCCAAGTTAGGCCCAGACACCTTTTCCCTCTGGAGTAAGGGGAAGTTTTCCTACTGAGAAGGATATGTGAAGGCCCTAGGTCCTCCCAGGAGAAAAGATTTCCCTTAATGATCCAGGAACTAGGATTTTCTTCTGAAATGGGATGGACTGTGGCAAGCATGCTAAGGATTGAGAACTGCAGGCCCCAGGAGATTCAGGAAAGGACAGTAATGCCCTGCCACTCAGGCCCCAGTGGAGGAATAGCATCCCTAGGGCAGCTCAGCACCCGAGGAAAGGCGCTGCCATCTCCTCCCAGAGAGGATGGTTACAGCACAGGAAAATTCACCAAAGGCAATAATAGAAGCCACTAGTGGGAATGGTTGATTTTGCTTTTAAAAATGGTTCGACAAGTATTAGGAGGGAAATTATGCTGTGCCAGAACTCAGGGCTTGGAAAAGAGGAGGCAGCTCTCTGTGGGCTTTCTGGCCTCTTTCCATCCTAAAATGTCCTATTTTTCTGCATAGAATGAGAAAATGCTCTTGTGCTCCTCCTCCTTGCTTCCCTCCCTCTCTCACTTTGTTCCAGTTTCATAAGGCATCGTGAGGAGCAGCCTTGGTTCCTCCTTGGGAATCGCGGGCATGTCTCTGTGGCTGTCTGCTCTCTGGCATCTGCTGCTGGTGCCCCATCCAAGCTGCCAGGACTCTGAGTACTACCTCCGTCCTGGGCCAGTGCAGTTATTGGGTAGGATGGCTCCTGTTAGCCCCACTGGAGAACACTTCCAATTGTTAATCTTTGGAAAGATCAGGATTCACAAAATCCCTCTGACGCCAACCCTCTCTCCTCTGTTATCACTATGCCCATTTTACAGATGGATAGAGAGAAACCTAGGATCACAAAAACTAGGAAACCTTAAAGGCCAGAGGTGCCAGACTGTGCTGGAATCTCTTAGTATTTGCACACAGGGCTGTTGGTTGCAAAGCAAAGCACCAGGCTCATCCCAGAGCACATAACAAACTGATTTCAATTTTCCCCAAGTTCAGACTGGGAATGAGAACAAAGTAGACAATCAGAAAATGATTTTAAACATGTAAGAGATGCGTCTAAATGAATGGGACTCAATTGTGTTCATGCTGGGGTAGCAGAAAGATTGATGAATTTGGAGTCAAGAAGTCTGAGTTCAACCCTGCCCTTTGCCATAGACGAGTCGTGTGACCTTGGACAAGCTGCTCACGGGGGACTGAGGTAAGGGATGTGACAGTCAGCACTGGAAAGTGACAGCAGGCTCCCTGTCATTAAACCACCTCCCATATGGGTTTTTTTTTTTAAAGATTTTATTTATTTATTTGTCAGAGAGAGAGGGAGAGAGAGAGCGAGCGAGCACAGGCAGACAGAGTGGCAGGCAGAGGCAGAGGGAGAAGCAGGCTCCCTGCCGAGCAAGGAGCCCGATGTGGGACTCGATCCCAGGACGCTGGGATCATGACCTGAGCCGAAGGCAGCCGCCCAACCAACTGAGCCACCCAGGCATCCCCCATATGGGGTTTTAAGTGGGTGTTCAGTATCTATAGTATTCATGGGCCTTGCCAGCCATTCCTGGAATGACTTTCATTTGAGGGTGACTGTCAGTCACCCAAAGAGCATTCCCAGGGAATGTGGAGACAGTGGATGGTTAAACCAGGAAAGGCTGGATCTGGTTATGAAGGCTGGTGTGATTCATAAACTGTCTCTGAGGGCCACCTCCCCAGCACCCTGGGGTTTGAGCAACAGTGTGGGAAAACACGTAAAGCCTCCCAAGGGGATGACTAAAGGTAGACATCTCCTTGATGGTGTAAATTCTGGTTCCTTGACCTGAAAGCAGTCTCATTCTCATGACATGCATATCAAAGGCATCCGTGCAAATGCCTAATACACCCCAGCAGCCTCCATTTTTCTTTTGACTGAGGCTGCTGGGGAGTCAATAGCTTCTAGGGTTGCTTCCAACTCTGATGCCTTCCAGTTACAATTCTTTTTCTGGATGATATGAGGTTGCCTTAGTAGCAATCACAGCAGGGCACTGGGAACAATGGCAAAGACTTATAGAGCCTTCCTCCTCCTATGAGGTAGGCATTGCTGTCATCCCTATTTTACAGATGAGGAAACTGAGGCTCAGAGATATGAAGCTATTTTCCTAGGATCACATGGCAGCTAGGAAGCGACAAAGCCAGGATGCAAACCCAGGGAGCCTGGCTCCAGAGTTCATGGTTTATTGGAAGGGGTCTTGTGAGCTAAGTCTTCCAGAATGCTCTTGTCCAACATTACTGATGAGAGCACTGAGTGCCCAGGCCAGAATCTCTCTTTGCCTGAATGCTGCTAACTGGCTAAGAAAAACACAGTGGCTCTGAAGGAGGTATAGTGCACTGAATGGTGCCCACCCCCCAAAGATATGTTCACCCAGAACCTATGAATGTGATCTTATTTGGGAAAAGGGTCTTTGCAGATGTAGTCAAGTTAAGGATCTCGAGGTGAGATCATCCTGGGTTTAGAATGGGCCCTATATCCAGTGACAAGTGTCATGCAAGACAGAAGAGGAGAAGACACACACGGGAGGAGGCCATGTGAAAATGGAGGCAAAAATTGGAGCAATGTGCCTACAAGCCGAGGAACACCAAGGATTGTTGACAGTCCCACCAGAAGCTAGGAGGGAGCCATGGCACAGATTCTACCCCAAAGCCTTTGGAAGGAGTGTGGTCCTGCTGACACCTTAATTTTGAACTTTTGGCCTCCACAATGTGAGAGAATACATTTCTGTGGCTGTAAGCCACTGAGTTCACGGCAAATTGTCTGGAAGCCCTAGGAAATGAATACAGGAGTTAGCTCCCAGGAGTCTCCATGTACCATAGCTCCTCAGAGGCATTTGAGGGTCAAGGTCAGTATGGGGGTGGGTATCAATATCACCAACCCTTTGGAAGTGACCATGAGAGTGGTAGAGGGTAGAATCAGCTCCTTCTGGGCCCACAGCCCTCTCTACTTAGGGACTTATAGCCCTGTGCTCAGAGGCCATCCTGAGTGGAAGAACCATCGCTCTGCTAAGCTGCTCGAGAAGGGCCTTGGTTTCCAGTGGTATCCATGAAATCCCAAGAGTAGCCAGTTATCATGGCCCTCTAGAGGGCTCCTGCATTCCAGTTAATTTACCTCTCAGTTCACTTGAGCTGGATTTTATCCCTTCCGGTGTACTTTGTTTTATGTCTCTCAGATAAAGGGGATGTGGTGGTGGTGGGAGAGAGGGATACTTGTTGGGTGGGCATTCTGACATTATCAGCATTGGTGTCACTCTTGAATGGGGACATATTGGGAACAAGGGTCTTTGATTGATGTTCTCAAGACTCAAGGGCAACAGAAAGTAGTTTGGCTACCTACTAAGTTCATCCTTCTTTCCCAGTCTCCATAGTTCACACTCAAAAGTTGAGTTAATGGGGGCTGCTGTGTGGCTGGAAATAAAATGATGGCTGAGAGACTGGGGATTTGAAACGCAGACGTTTGGGACTCAACTCAGGCTCCTCACCCTGGAAGTGCCTGTCGGGTTTGTGAGGTCCAAAGCTCTTAGCTCACACTTGAGAAAACAGGCCTAGAGGGAAGCAGGGACTTGCCCCAGGCTGCACACTTTGCTTGCGGCCAAGCTGGGTCTGGCAAGCAGGACTCTTTCCAGCCCATGTTACCAGGCAGGCTTAGATTCTTTTCCTGGTCATTGTGAGAAGCCAGGGCTTGGACAGACCTCCTAAATTCTTTTTCTAGTTGCAAGTCCTCTGTCCCTCCTTAGAACCTCCAGCCGAGCACCCTGTGGTTCATGGGGCACTGTGAGCACATTCCACTTGATTATTTTGGTCCCTGCCTTGTCTCCTCCACTAGACCAAAAGGCTTCAGGTCAGGTCCTAAGCATGATGCAGGTCGGTATTCTCCCTGCTCCTTCCAGGGCCCAGCCAGGGCCTGGTGTGGAATAGGAGCTCAGCACATGTTTACTGAATGAATTATGAATAGGTAAGTGAATGAAAGAAAGGGAATGCTAATGATAATAGTAAAATGTCTTTTGTATTAAAGCACACACTAAGAGTGAGTTAGAATGGTCTCATTTTTATACTCAATGATGTTAGCATTTCAGGTGTTAGCGGAGAAGAAATTACAAATTCTTGCCTTCTCATTTCTCAGTGATGGCTAGCCCCCAAAGATGTAAAGGAGAAACAGTAACCTAGTGTTGTTGTTCTGTTTCACTCTCCTCTTTTGTTGCTGTGATACTATGCGTGCTTTGAAAGGCATTTTTTGGTCATTTCAGGCCTCTTACATGAATCCATAAAATTAACTCCCAACCTTCTTTTTCTTCCTTGCTCTGGTATTGTGTGGTTAACATATCCTTTTATCATATTTAAAAATCAAAATTTATTAAATGGTACAAGCCCCACATGTGGCTACCTAGCCAGCCTCATGGATACATGTGCTTGGCCAGCTCTGCCTAGTACAGGGTGAGCAGGACCTGGAGTGGATCTGGGCTCCAGGGCCTGGCAGCCCTGGGACTCTAACCTGGGCTTCCCACATTACCAAGTCTGGTAAAGCAGTTTCCACAGCCAAGTTAGCTGTTCAAGAGGTGGTAGTGAGGAACAGTACAGCAGAAGCAGTTAAGAGGGTGGGCCCTGGATTCCCACATTTCCTAGCTGAGAGATCCCACGCAAGTTATTCAATGTCTCTGAGCCTCAGTTCTCTATTCTATGAATTGGACGCAATAGCACCCTGTCATTGGGCATCCTGGGTGACCTCCCAGGGCTGTCTTGAGGGCTCAGCAAAGTAGCAAAGGCTACAAAAGCCAGATCTCCAATACTTTCTTACTTGTTCCTGCCTCTTTGGGGCCATTTCGAAGAGCAGCACTGAAGACAGGCCTTGCCTCCAGCCAGCTGTTCAGTTGATCTGGAATCTCACTGGGGCTTGAGGGAAGGTTTTTACTAAGAAGGGATGCTCCACAAGCTGTCAATGAACTATGTGCACCGTCAGCCAGCAAGGTGTCATAGCTGGGACTGTAAATTATGTTTGCTTGAAGAAGGGAAAAATTATACCTAATAGACCTTCAGTGTCAGACTGACTTAAACCCGCCAAGCAGCTGGCTTACCACATTCTTCCCACACTTGCCTTCCTGGGGAATGGAGTTTGGAAGCAATTTCCAGGCCAGAAGACATCAGGAAGGTGGGGGAGGGGGTCTTGAGAAGGGAGGGGAGGCATGTAGCCCTTGGGTAGGGGGAATCAAGTTTCCATGGGTTCTAAATCTCAGTTCGGTTATGCACGCATCTTTCGGAACTGAGCCAGGGTTTGTCTGGTATTTAAGGTGGGGTTCTTCTGAGGATATAAATCAGGGAAGGCTGAAAGTTGGGGAAGAAGGCCTAGCAGAAGAGATGCCATGCTGTGAGCCCAGTGAAAAACTTAGCCTTCTATGCAAACAGAGGGGAAGGGATGGCACCTGCCAGGCCCCTTTTACTCTCATGTGGCATGGTTTTGTGGGCTGTTTAGCAAGCTGGGATAGGTCACAGTCTGAGCAACCTCATGTCCTCCTGCTAACTCTGGTACACTCTCTAACCTCCCAGCCTCAGTTTCTCCATGTGCAAAGTAGTCTAAGTCAGGTGCCTGTGGCTTTTATTTAATAGGCTTTGTTTGGCAACTCCACAGAAATAGAGGAACATAGGGAAGGTCCTCAGGATGACCCCACTCAGCTGTGAAGTTAATTTGTGGGGCAGGAGGTAGCACTGGTAGGTCACCCAAACAGGTTGAAATGAGGGGAAAGCTGGGTCAGGGCAGGTGTCTGGCTTGTCCCCCCATAGCGCCAACCTTGAAGTTCCCTTGTCCTTCGTCCTAGCCACAGTAAAGCTCCTCTTCTGTTGGCACTTGCCTATACTCCCAGAATGCAGTGCTGCAGAGACTAATCCAAGTGTCATGGTGCCACAGCCCAGCCAGGCAAATATGTTCACCTTTACTTTTAATTCCCAGGAGTGTTGAGGAGTTGGTGGGGGGGTGATATCCAGGGACTCACTTCAAGGTTTATGGCTTCTGGGTGTTCTCTGATGGTGCCTGCATCAGGAAGCTGAGAGGAATTGGTTCCCAGACTAGGAATCAGTCTTAGTTTCTTTCTTTATTTCATGTACAGATTGACTCAATTCTCACAAAGCTCAGAAGGTGTGTGACACAACCTAGAATCTGGAAGGGGTCTATAAGTTCCAAACATCTCTGCCAGGTGCAGGAACCCCCTCTCCAGAATTGAGTCTCCAGGGGAATACCTCTAAGGACATGCTTCCCCCTGCTTCCTAAGGCAGCCTGTTCCAAGTTCAGACAGAGCCAACTTTTGTCATGTTTTCCTTACTCTAAGCTGGAATTTATCTCTCTGAAATGTCTACTCACCAGTCCTGGCCCTGTCTTCCATACACTCTTCCCATGAGAGCTCTGGATGTAGAAAGAGGCAGCAAACCATGGACCTCCCCACAAACAGTCTTCTTTTTTTCCAGGCTTATCATTCATTCTTTTTCTGTCATGATTTTAAGACTCTTCACCGTCCTGTTCTCCCTTCTAGTCCCTCCCCCAAATATCTCATTCTGTAACCCATCTGGAATAAATTGGATTATTCAAGGAGAGGCAAAGATGTAGGTGGATTTCCTTTCGTGTTCATATTCAGGTTTCCTCAGAGCACTTCCTAAGTAAGTTTGAATTTCCCTGAGGTTTTCTGTCACCCAGTTTGGTGCTATTTCTAAAATACATATTTATACATGGCTTTCCTTTTCCTTTTTTTTTTTTTACCTCAGACTCTGTATGAGATTCCTACTGCTGCTGTAACAGAGTACCACAAGCTTAGTGGCTTAAAATAATACACCTTTATTCTCTCACAGTTTCAGAGGCCGAAGTCCAAAAGGAGTCCCACTAGTCTAAAATTAAGGTGTGGCAAGGCTGCATTCCTTTGGAAGGCTCTAGGGGAAAGTCTGCTTCCTTGTCTTTTCCAGCTTCTAGAAGCCACCCCCATTCCTTAGCTTATGGCTCCTTCCTCCATCTCCAAGGCCAGTGATGCAGACTGTTGAATTTCAACTCCCCTCACCCCTCTCTCTCTGACTCTGCTTCCATTGTGAACTGACCCACTCTTTTGCCTCCCTCTTTCACTGACTAGGACCCTTGTGATTCTATTGAATTCACCCAGAGCATCCAGAATAATCTCCCCATCCCCAAATATTTAATTTAATCACATCTACAAAGTACCTTTTTCCATATAAGGTAATCTAGTCTCAGGCCCTGGGGATTTCGATGTAGACATCTTTGGTGGCTATTATCTGCCTCCCACAGACTCCTTCTGCCTGTAAGACCATGGTATTAACAGAATGAGCTTTGTTAACCAGGAATAGATTAATCTGGGGTTCCACCCCCCTTGTGCCTACCCAGGCCCCAGCCTCCCATTCCAGAGGGGTTCTGTATCACTAGTGGAAGAAGTTCAAGTGCAGGCAGCACAGAATCAGCTCCACATATGTTATTTGATGGATCTGGTTCCCAAAACTCTTGTTTGGGGTTTATTATGGACCCTAGCACAAGTAAGAATTTAATGAATGGATGACTGGCTCAGTGGTAAGGAGAGCCAAGATTCAAATGTAGGAGGTTAGCTTCAGAGTCCATAGCTTTAACCATTGTATTAGACCACCTCTTAAAATATCCTATGCTGCTCTGTCCTATGTCCTCTGTGCCTTTGTCCTTGCTGCTCTGACCTTTGGGGAGCCAGTTTCTCTTTCTTGTCTGGTATTTAAGGTACAGTCCACTATGCCTTGACTATCTCTTGCCCTTGCCACACCCCTTCCCCCACCCCAACTGTTCTTTCCTCTAGTCTCCACAGTCAGTGCATCTGTGGGTCATTCTGCACCGCAGTGTTGGTTGTTGCCACATCCGGGTCTCTGAGGCCCAGCCCAGGAGCCCCATGAATGTTTGGGTTCTTATGTCTCAGAGCCCCATGCCCTGTTGCCCCCATAAAAGGAGTAGCTGATTCTTTACTAGGTTCTACACACTTCGCTATTGGGAGGAAACCCTCTAGATCAGAGATTCTTAACCTTTGGTGGGTGATGGAACCTTTTTGAAAGCCATGGAGCTTCGATCCAGAATGACACTTGTGTGCACACAAAGTAGACAATCTAGGGGGCTTCCTGGCACTCTGAAGCCTGCCTGGGACCCCTGGTTAAGAAGCCCTCCCCATGGAAGGAAACTGGCATTTATAGAGTCCCTCTGGGTACCAGTCATATTGCCAGAGCCTTTTAAGTGCATTGTTTCATGTTTCAATGAGTTCTCTCTGCCCATGGGAAGCAGAGGCTGCCTTAGATTTTGTAGGCTGCCTTAGATTACACAGTGGGTAAAGAGGTAAGGAGGTGGTAGGCACTGGCATCCTGGCCCTCTAGTCTCCAAAATTCTTGCTTTCCCCAGTGCTCATCTCACAAGCTGAAAAGCTATAGACATGGACCCTACAGAGGAGGAATTGGCTACAACAGGATGGCAGTGACCCCACTATCTCCTCAGAACCCTGAGGAGGAATCTGGGAAGTAACTCTGGTTGCTGGCGAGGGCACTGGGGACCCTGAACCAGCTTTGACCCAAGGGTACAGCAACTGGGGGATGGGCTGGTGGAAAGCCTGTCAGAGCAGAGAGGCCCGGATGCTGTGAGGAAGCAGATAGTGGCCAGAATAGGTTTTCCTGAGGTGCCTGCAAGGTCAGGGGGCAGGGCATGAAGCCAGGGCAGAACCTGAGGCCCCACTGGGAAACAGCTCTGCTCTCTTCCAGCTCCACACCCAGCACACAACTTCCAGGGGAGGATGCCAGTGCTGTCTTATTGGACTCTTATTGGCTCTGTTGTTGCTGGAGTCAGCTTGCCAGATCGAAGGATGTCAGAGGACTGGACAGGGTGCAGTGTTACCCAAGGTCAGGAGGCATGAGATCTGAGTCAGGCTCTGTCCCCAGCTTGTTAGGTGACTTTTGACTATCTCTTTCTATGACTGAGCTGCAAGCTTCTATCTGGTCAAAAACTAGGCCATCTCCAAGGACTTCTCCCTAGCTGTGACATATTTACTTCTAGGATCTCTCTCCCTGCCTCAGTCAGGGACCTGGGACAATCCTAACTCTCTTGAGCCACCATGGAAGTTAATTGTCCTGGGGGCAGTTCCCCATGAGAAGCTCATTGCCAGCCTTGCCTCCAAAAACCATTGGCCTATGCCCACCTTAAAGCTGGTGCCAGGGTGGTATGGACTGCCCCTGCATGTGCCAATCCCTAGTCCAGACTGTTGTCTGGTCCCTCAGAAGATTTCACTGGCTGGGAGAGCAACAAGCAGAGGTAGGAATCAGGAAGGCAGAGGAAGAAGGTAAAGAGGTTAAAGGGGTTAAACTTTGCCCACTCGGTCTCCTGAGCTGAGAGAGTGATGAAAGCCCATTGGACTTTTCATCTGTGCTATGCATTAGTCATTCTCAAAAGCTCTGATCAATTTGAGGGTCCTTGTGGCTTCAGCTTGTGTGAAGTGGGAATAAGGTTTATAACAAAGAAAAGAATCATCTGATATACTGCTTCACACCCAGCATTTCTGGGCACCAGTTCCCAGGCCATTGTCCCAGGTAGGTGGCCTTCTTGGCTTCAGAATAGCTTTCCTTGGACTGGCTGGCTGGCATTAGGCAAACACTCCTGAGTAGAGATCCTATTAATGAATCAATGCTTTGTGGGCTTATGACTTAACTGCTGTATATAATCAAATAACTAATCAAACTGCTGGATATGTGCATGGTCCCAAGGAAGGCTTTGATAAGCTTCTTTTCCATGCTTCCTACTGGTGGCCCTGGAAAGGGCAGGAGAACACTGTATATCTAGTTTACCTAAAGGTGGGTCAATGAGTGAGTGGTAGCATTGGGACCCTTTTGGTCACTAGCCGTGAGACCAAGTTCATGCTGTTTGGCCTTCCCTAGATTGTATTCATGTATGCTGTATACTATAGAAGGAGCACTGGCTCATACTCCCCAGAAAGAAACCACGACAGGCATGCAAATTCAAGTCCTAGCTCCTACACTGGCAGGCTCTGTGACCTTGAGCAACTACCTTCACCTTCCCCAAGCTTTCATTTCCTCATTTGTTGAGTGAGAATGATAAGACCTCATCTCAGGGATATTTTTGAGGATTGATTCCTACATAGTAGATATACCTAACTCAGCACAGTCCTGGACTAGGCCAGAGACGAAGTGTTGGGTCAGTCTGATTATGGCAACATGACCCACACTCAGAGATGGCACCGATGTGACTGTGCTGACTGTTGTTATTATCATTAATGAGTGTCATAGGCACAGTAGGCCCTTCCTGGGGTGGACTCTCCCAACCCTAGCCAGAACAGAATTGCACAGTTTGGGGAGCTCATCCCCTAACTGGTAGGGTAATAGAGGTGCTTTCATATGGTCAAGAGCTTTGTGTATATTGAGCCACTTGTATATGTGTATATCAAGCCATTCTAGAGTCACCCATCAATAAAACCATCTGGGGAATTGCAGCTTATTGTTCCCTCATTAGCTACAACTTTTCACTCTTTGTCCATCACAGTAGGGCATCATTATCTGAGGGTGTGAGGAGCTGGTGACCATTTTTGTTGATGATATAATTTCCATAGGTAAAGCTGAGTGAGTTACTTCAGGTTTGATAATTACAATGGCTTCTCTAAGTAGTTGGCATTCCATCTGAGCAGCCACTGGGAGATAAGGCAGAGAGATTTGCTCTGAAGATGATGATGCTGGGGAGAATGTCAGAGTCCTGGGTTGGGCTCGGGACTTGACTTGGGGTGAAGGTGTTGACTTGTTCCTAGAACTTGACTATGTTCTTGACTGAGCATCGCTTAAGTGTAGATAACACTCTCCAGGCCAAATAGAGCTTTCAACGTGGTGTTTACCCTCACAGCACTTTGGGGAGACAGGAAGGACCCTCATAGTTTTCCAGATGAGGAGCAGAACTGTAAGGAGTTTAACTGACTTATCCAAGGGCCTGAACTTGGTAGGTGGTCAAGGGAGGGAGTGGTTTTGAAGAACTACTCTTGAGCCCTCAGCAGCATTTGAATTGGGCTGAGAACCTCACACTGGACTTAAAGCAGAGGGCTGTCTGCGAGCAGCCCCCATAGAGCTGCAGGAATCATTCTAGAAGTCTGCTGGGACATCACAACAACCACCATAGCATCTTTCATGTGTTTATTGGACATTTGAATATCCTCTATTGTAATATGCCTATTAAACTGTTTTGCTGCTTTTTATAGTGAGTCATTTGCCTTTTTTCTCATTGAGCTGTAGGAGCCTTCATAAATTCTGGGATACTACTCCTTCATTTTTTTATATGTTCTCCCAAACTGTGGGGTTTTTTTTTAATGTGTCATGAAAATTTACAAACATACAGAAAAGCTGAAAGACTTTTATAGTCAGCAGTCATATATACCTCCTAGATTCTACAAACATTTTACTCTATTAGCCTATCAGCCCATCTTATTGTTAATGCATTTCAAAATTATATTCAGTATGAATAGCATTAATATATATTTAGAATTCTTTTTTCTATTCTGAAATGAAATTTGCATATAATGAAATGCATAAATCAGAAGTGTTTCATTTGACAAGTTTGGAAAAATACATACAACTGTGTAACCAAACCTCTATCAAGAATTAGGACATCACCATCATCCCGGCAAGTTCCCTCATGCTCTTTCCCAGTTGATCCCTACTCTCATATTCCATAGACAATGAATGTTCTGATCCTTTCCCATCAAAGACTAGATTGGCCTGTCCTAGAATTTCATATTTATTTGTTTCTTTTTATTGCAGAGGGTTTTTTCCATTGTATGAATTTGCCACAGTTTGTTTATCCATTCTCCTATTGGTGGCTGTTAACAGGTTTTAGCTTTTGTGAACAAAGCTGCTGTGAATAGTGTCTCATAAAACTTCTTGTGGAAATTTATTTTCATTTCTCTTTGGTAAATACCTTGGAATGTAATTGCTTTATCATAGGGTAGATATATATTTAGGTTTATAAGAAACTGTGATCTAGATCATCTTCTAAAGCAGTTATACTATTTAACGTTCACATCAACAATGTGTAAGTTTTACTTGCTTCATATCCTTGCCAACATTTGGTGTTTTTATTCTTTTTAATTTTAGCCAATCAAGTGGGTATAATATCTTATTGTGGTCTTGATTTGCATTTCCCTAGTAATTAATGATGTTGAGCATCTTTTCACATGCTTATTGGTCACTTCTTTTTTTTTTAATTAAATTTAATTTTTTTTTATTTCATTTCTTTTCAGCGTAACAGAATTCATAGGTTTTGCACCACACCCAGTGCTCCATGCAATGCATGCCCTCCATAATACCCACCACCTGGATCCCCAACCTCCTACCTCCCGCCCCTTCAAAACCCTCAGGTTGTTTTTCAGAGTCCATAGTCTCTCATGGTTCATCTCACCCTCCAATTTCCCTCCACTCCCTTCTCCTCTCCATCTCCCCATGTCCTCCGTGTTATTTGTTATGCTCCAGAAATAAGTGAAACCATATGATGATTGACTCTCTCTGCTTGACTTACTTCACTCAGCATAATCTCTTCCAGTCCTGTCCATGTTGCTACAAAAGTTGGGTATTCATCCTTTCTGATGGAGGCATAATACTCCATAGTGTATATGGACCACATCTTCCTTATCCATTCGTCCGTGGAAAGGCATCTTGGTTCTTTCCACAGTTTGGCGACCGTGGCCATTGCTGATATAAACATTGGGGTACAGATGGCCCTTCTTTTCACTACATCTGTATCTTTGGGGTAAATATCCAGTAGTGCAATTGCAGGGTCATAGGGAAGCTCTATTTTTAATTTCTTGAGGAATCTCCACACTGTTCTTCAGAGTGGCTGCACCAACTTGCATTCCCACCAACAGTGTAAGAGGGTTCCCCTTTCTCCACATCCTCTTCAACACATGTTGTTTCCTGTCTTGCTAATTTTGGCCATTCTAACTGGTGTGAGGTGGTATCTCAATGTGGTTGTAATTTGAATCTCCCTGATGGCTAGTGATGATGAACATTTTTTCATGTGTCTGATAGCCATTTGTATGTCTTCATTGGAGAAGTGTCTGTTCATGTCTTCTGCCCACTTTTTGACATGATTATCTGTTTTGTGTGTGTTGAGTTTGAGAAGTTCTTTATAGATCCTGGATATCAACCTTTTGTCTGTACTGTCATTTGCAAATATCTTCTCCCATTCCGTGGGTTGCCTCTTTGTTTTGTTG